>QJOB01000141.1:0-173631 GCA_004155035.1 Monosporascus sp. 5C6A | reverse complement strand
CCCCCCCCCCCCCCCCCCCCTTTTCCAACCATGGGCTCGTGACGAACCTCATGAAGGCGTACTGAGCGGCAGTGATCCTGGCACATTACGCCCGTCGCCCGAAGCTGGCTGTCCGGGAGTCGACTTTCAAGCCTAGTAGCTTGACTACAAACGTAGCATGCTGGATTTCACAGATGGTTGAATTTGGTGTTGACCGTTTGGAGGTGGTATGCCGTCCGAGCTAGGTTCGCCTACATGGTTAACGAGCGCCGCCTTTGCGAAATACAAGCTCGACACTCGTCGCTACCCTAGTCTTCGGACGGAGCTCTAGGGTTACTCTGCTGCCCTAGCTTGGTTATGATTCGTATCCTATCTCCCAAGATCGGAATAGAACGCAATCGTGCAGGGCTATGCTCTAGGGGAAGCATCGGCTTCCGTCCGTTCTCGGTCACTAGATCGAACGCCCTCCCACGAGCGATTTGCAGGCCAGTGTGTCCCACTACCGCAAACCAAATCCATGGTGAATATCGGTTACCGACGGTCGCTCAAGCCCCAGACTGGCCCAGTGGCCCTTGACAATGCTGCTTACAAACAGGGAGACGCGGTCAGGCGTCTCCTGGACAAGGCCGGATAGGCTAGTGTCAGCTTAGGGTAGCAGTAGGCATTGCCCACGGGGATTCTCAATTTCAAGGCGTTGTAGCGTGGACAGTGTCTTGTTTATCTCCAATAGATGGAAGCGTTATTCGGAAGGCCTTGCGAACCTCACCCTCTTCACACATGGAGAGGATTCGAAGGAGAGTCGGGGCAATGCATTTGGACCGCTCACATAGCTCTTGTTGAATCCTAGGACTCGAGGGGAATGGAATGGCAAGTGCAGAGGTTTTATGTCGAGGCTCCATCACACCGGGGGCGAATTTGAGAGCGGCCGGCCCAGCAAACAAAGCCGCGGCTCTACAAAGCATTACGGCCACGTGCAACAAGTGGTTGAACCCGCACGGCGTTTTCGGCCGCCTTTCCACGCAAATGTCACGATTAACTCGAATATACCCTCCTAGGACCCAATAGCTGGGTAGAATCTGCTCTACGGATTCAGGCCTCATAGACATACTCCTGTTTACGCCACCCACAAGCGTATCCTACCTCACTCGAAGATCGGGATACACGCTCCTATGTCTCGCATCTGGTGGTGCCGGCTAGCAGTGCCTGCGGCAGCTCTCAACCGCAACAGTCAGTTATATACCGGTATCACCCACTGAAAGCTGTTTTTGGGGCGACTTTTGTTCAGATGAGGGTTCCCTTACTCGTACCTCTCCCGGCATAACAGGTCTCGAGGAGGCTGATATTGAGTATAAGCGGGGCATGGTTGTGATTGTAATCTGTAGTTATTAGTTATTTTTTAGTAACTAACTATCTACTGTAGTGTTAGTTAAACTATTAACTAATTAACGTCTTACACCACCATTCCGGACATACTATTATTCGAGACGATTTTTCGTATATTCTGATTACCCTATTTTAATTGTCCATTTCTAAATACTAAGAATATAAAACCGCTTATAGAAAAAGCAAAAATAAACCTGGCCGTTTAAGTTAAAAGTTAAAAGTTAAAACTTAATTATAAAAACTTTAGTTTAATTAATAAATTATTTAATTAACTATATATACATAATATATTAATAGATATTATAATTGGATTATATAGTGAAATTATAGGTGTTATTACGCGTTGAAACAAAATCTATTATTTATCAAATATTTAAGGTAAATACGCAAACGTTACTTGTCCGGTTTTAATATATTAAAGATATAGCAAATATATTGCTTATTTAACGTATTACGAAACGGTTTAAAGTTAAACTAGCGGTAAAAATGTATACAACGGCAACATAAAGTCAAATTGCCTTGAAATTAAAGTATTATTTTTTAAAAACTATTATATTAAAAGCTAAATACGTTTCGTATAAAGCTTAAATTTATTCGATTTATAATTATAAAATACGATATAACTTACACGATAGTTTATACTTTTTATAAAACGGGCTTTTTAATGCAGCTATTTATATTATGCAATATAATAATTACAAATATTATAAAAGATAACGATTTAAATAAATCTAATACAAGATAAAGTTAAATCCATACTTTCGTTACCAGGCTAAGCAAATATATAGAAAATAATTATATAATAAAATTTCTATAATAAATATTATATCTAATATTTTTAAATACGATAACTTTTTAAACGGTTTTAATAATTGGGATAAATTGCATATCTTAATCCCGTGTTTTATTCCGATTCCGATTAATAATTATCGATAAGTTTCAGCCCTGGTAAACCTTATACCCATTGGCTACAATTTAGCAGGGTTTTTAAAGATAAAAAATAATTTTGCACGGTAAACCTTAAAGATAAATCTGAAAAACATATAAAAAGCTTTATAAACCTTTACTAGTTTTATAACTAAAAAGTTTAATTTCGGTCGTTTTTAGGGCACTTTTCTAAGTTATTATTTGTTAAAACACAAACCGGAATAATATTATATATTACGTAATCTTAAATATAAAATTTCTATTATCCGTTATGGAAAGGTTTTAATAAAACCCGTTTTATTTACGGCTATTTATTTTTAAAATATTATTACATAATTTAAAACGGTCGATATTATTGTTAATTTTAAAAACATCTTTTATATATATCGATTTTAATTTTGAATTTTCGGCTATTATTTAATTGTCGACAATAAAAATAACTAATTTTCCAAATAGCTTATATTAAATATTTTCGGTTCGGCAAAGGTACTACTGGCAAAACTAAAAAGAAATAATAATAACAAATTAGAAAATTCCGAATCCAATTATTAAAACAATATACGTTAAAGGGTTATAAACAATAATTTGCCCGGCTGTTTAAAATTACGAAAAGCTTTTAAAACCTCGACAAAAATCGACGTAGATAAAAGCGGAACTAGGCAGTTTGAAATCGCCTTAAAATAAGATACTTATGAAACGGAAGGGTAATAGTAAAACATAGAAATTAAGGTATCGTCAAATGCGTTGCAATTCTGGATACTGGAGGAAGTAGGTTGCTTGCTTTGCTGTCCTAGAACTAGGGGTGGAGAGGAGCAGCCATATATAGGCTTCAGCTCCTTTATCCTTGCAATCCTAGGGTTACATCACAACCCGTTTGTTTCTTTTATCGCTTCTTTCAAGAAATCACCTCAACTGCCGACATAAAGTAGCAATCTATTATTTTATCCAATTTTGTATAACGTCCCACACAAGTACTCCGGACGCACAAATACTCCGAACGGTTTTTGGCACGTCGCGATAACAAATTTAAATTAATTAACAACAACATATCGTATTGATTTAAATCAATCGGATTCTTTTTCGCTAGACGTTTTTATAATTTTTTCATAAGTACGCGCATTATGTCCGGGCTTGTTGCAGACCTTATATTTCCGTTCCTTCGTTTTAACTTTTTTGCGACGACCCTCTTCAGTTGCTGTTAGCTGCATTTTTTTATTACCCCTTTTTTTTTCGGCTAGAAAAGCTTGTCCTTTTTGTATAGTAAGTAATTTTTTTTTGGAGACGTTTATTTTTGGTCTTCCGACGTTTGCTTAAAATGTGGTTCGTTTTGCGCAATTGGGCGTTTTTTTCCCGAAGAAAAGTAATTTCGTATAAAAGTAACAAGTTACTTTTTGTTAAAAAATTAGCCGATTTAACGACCCTTAACGAATTATTTTAATATCTAATTTTTCTTTGCAAGTAACGTTTTTGTTTTGTTATTTTTTTGTTATTTTTAAGGGTTTTTGCGGGCAGGGAACGAATAGAACCGGCGGAGGTTAACGGGGAGACGGTCGGCGTAGGCACAATTAAAGGAATTTTTAATTCGGAAAAAACGTTATTAGGATCGAATGGAACAAGATTAGCTTTCGCGAATCCAGATTTGATGTTATCGGACGTTATGGCAGTTTGGAACGCGTCGTAAAAGCCGGCGAGGAAATCTTTTTTGGTAATGTAGGTATAATAGCGTTATATTAAGTTTTCGATATATTGCAAATAAGCGCGTTTTAAAACAGAAAAACAAGATACGTTAAAAGGTTAGAACCGATACGAAAAATGCGCAGGTATATAAAACGTAATAATATCGTAATTTGCGTAATATTTTTCGAATTTTATTAAATGGTAGCTTTCGTAACCGTCGAGGATAAGAAAACGTTTCGAACTTTTCGTACGCGTCCGAATATGTTTATCGAAATGTTAAATTTATTTTAAACCCAATTCGTTTATTGTCCAGTTATTATGGCTTATACCGAACTTTTAATTAGCTAGTAATGGGTTATTGCGGTATTAGGACCTAAGGTGATTTTTCTTTGTTATAATAATAAATAACGGTAAAGCTTAACTTTGCAAATTAACAACCTGGATAACTGTAACTCATTTTTTATTCCTTTATTACGCTTATTTAGGTTTTTTACGTTTTTCGGTACTGGTAATTATTATATCCGTTATTATAAGAAGCCCTATTAAGAATCCTATTTTGTTAAAATTATAGATATCTTTTTTTGCGATGCCGTATTTTGCGATAGTAGCCCGAATAAATTCGAATTACTTGCGAAATGTTTCCGGATTTTCGTATAAGACCTGTTGATAATCGATTTTCCGATTTAAACGTATCTGGAGTTTTTTTTACCGTTTAACAAAGTTCGACGCCCAGTTAATTCCGACGTGCCTTATAACGCGTTAGGTAAGCAGTATATTGGCCATATCTTTAACGTGCTAAAGCCGGACAGGAAACGTTTGCGTATCTAAGTCGAGGATTTGGTCGATAATTAATTTCTTTTCGGTCGCCGTTAATTTTCGCAATTTGGGTATATAGTTGCTGTAAAAAGGTATACCGTTATATCGTTTATGTAAAGTAGATTTCGCGATTTTATATATAGAACTAAGTGTCGCATAACTAAGTTTCGGGTCTCGTTTCTTAGCCTGAACGGCTAGGTTTATTTTCGTTTTTTTTGTAAGCCGTTCCATATTGTTAATGTTAAGAAATGATCAATTGAAGTTCGGTAGTTGGAATGTGCCAAAAACCGTCCGGAGTACGCGTCCGGAGTACTTGTGTAGGACGTTATATAGTTATGTTTTATTTAAAAAGAAAATAAATCTAATAAAATAATAAAAATAAGTTATAACTATATATATTATTAATTTAAAAAGTTAATTATATTATTGTTTTTATATTAAATAGATATTTTATTTTTATTTTTATTATTAATCGAATAAAAATAACATTAATAATTTTTATATACCTTTTCATATTTTTTATTAGCTTTAACCTTTTAACTTATTTTACTTTTGTAGTTCAAAACGTGTTTATTTACTTTATATCGAAAATATATTATAATGTTAATATATTTATATTGCGAAATAATATCATTTTCGGTTTTTATAATATATATAACGTCTTATACCACCGAGCGGCGCATACCACCGAACGGCGCATTTTTTATCACTTTGTAATAACAAATCCAAAAAACATCACTATAACGTTATAAATTAATTTAAATTAATCGGATTTTTCGTCCTTAAATGTATTTACAACTTTTTTATAAATACGCATATTATATCCGGGTTTATCGCAAATGTTATATTTTTGTTTTTTCATTTTAACTTTTTTATAATAATTACTTTTAATTATTATTAATTAAGATTTGTTACTACCCCTTTCCTTTTCGGCCAAAAAAGGGGTTTTTTATATAATAAATTTTTTTGGTGTTTATTAAAAAAATAATTAATTTGGCGTAATTCAACGGTTTCTTTTTAAAAAAAACCGGTTTCGTACAAAAATATTAAGTTAATTTTTATTTAAAAATTAACCGATTTAATTATTTTTGTCGGCGAGCTTTTCTAATAATTTCTAATTTTTCTTTACAAATATTATCTTTATTTTTTTATTTTTTATATATTTCTAAAAAATCCTTAAAGTTAAAAAGAATAAAGCCGGCAGAAATAAACGGCGAAACGGTCGGCGTAAATACGGCTAGAAGAATTTCCAAATCGAAAAAAACGGTATTAAAATTAAATAAAACAAATTCGGCTTTTGCGAAACCGGATTTAATATTATCGGACGTTATAACGGCTTTAAACGCGTTATAGAAACCGGCGAATTTTTTTCGCGATATAAATATAATAACGTTATATTAATTCCTCGATATAAAACGTATAAACGCGCTTAAAACGGAAAAATAAAATACGTCAAAAAGTTAAAGCCGATAAAAAAATAAAAAACATATAAAACGTAATAATATCATTGTTTACATAATATTTTTCGAATTTTATAGAATAATAACTTGCGTAATTATTAAAAATAAAAAAACGTTTCGATCTTTTCGTACGCGTTCGAATATATTTATCGAAATATTAAATTTATTTTAAACTTAATTCGTTTATTATTAAATTATTATAATTAATTTTAATTTTTAATTAAGTAATAATAAATTATTGCGATATTAAAATTTGAAATAAGTTTTGTTCGTTAAAATGATAAATAATAATATAACTTAACTTTATAAATTAATAGTTTATATAATTATAACTTATTCCCGATTACTTTATTGCGCTTGTTTAAACTTTTTACGTTTTTCGACGTTTATAATTATCATATTACATATTATTAAAAACTTTATCAAAAAACCCGTTTTGTCGAAAGTATAAATATCCTTTTTTACAATGCCGTATTTTATAATTATAACCCAAATTAATTTAAATTACTTACGAGATACTTTCGGAGTTTCGCATAATAATTTTTAATAATTAATTATTCGATTTAAGCGCGTTTAAAGATTTTTTTATTATTGAATAAATCTTAACATTTAATTAATTTTAACGCGTTATATAACGCGTTAAACGAATAATAAAAAACGCTATATTTTTAACATATTAAAACCGGATAAAAAACGTTTATATATTTAAATTAACGGTTTAATTAAAAATAATATCGGTTCAAACCCGTTAATCGTAATATCGAACTTTTAAAATAATTTCTGTAATATCGTAAATAAAAAAAAATTTTAAAATTAAACATTTGGTTTTATTTTTTTAACTTAAACAGTTAAATTTATTCTGGTATTTTTTATAAAACGTTCCATTATATTAACGTTAAAAAAAGTTAATTAATTAAAATACGTATGAAAATACGCCGTTTGGTAATATGCGCTATTCGGTAATATGAAACATTAAAGTTATTATAACGTTTAATAATAAGGAAATTAAATTTATAAAAGTTAGATTTATTTTATTCGATTTTAATAACGTTATTTTAACTCAAAGTTTTCTTTGGTTATATTTATATTAATCGCTTTTCCGCCGTTTTAATGCGGTTTTATAGGTTTGTTTTTTATTTAAACCTTTCGAAATATTTAAACCTAAATAAACAATAATGTTATATGTAAAAGAAATTAAAAAATTTATCAAAAAAGCTTACGGACGAAGGTAATGAAATCGGTTAATTTTTTTAAACAAAAAATATCTTGATATTTTTATACAAAAACGTTCGAGTATTATTTTAAAACAAAGCCGCTAAGTTACGTAATATCAACTATGTTTTTAACAAATGTATAAAGATTAAAAACAAACATTTATAAAAAAAGGCAATACTTACTATATAAAAAGATTAAGCTTTCCTAGCCTTAAAAAGGTGGAAAATATGCAGAAAATAACTGCAAAAAATACTTGTTATAAAAAGGTTAAAATAAAAACCCGGAAACATAGCGTTTGTAGTAAACCTAGATATAATATGAATATTTGTAAAAAAGCTATAAATACGTCTAGAAAAAGAAATCCGATTAGTTTAAATTTATTTAAAATGATATAGTTGATTAATTTGAATTATTTTTACAAAAGGCCGAAAATCGTCCGCAATAGTAATATATCTGGAATAGTGGTATACAATGTTATAAGTTTTTTAAACAATTATATAATAAATTAATTAAACAAAATAAAAATTAAAACCAATTATATATAATTAGTATTATTTAATCTATTAGTTAGTTAATAACTATTATATATAATTCGTAGTTTTATTTAACGTTAATATTATTAACAATATTAAGAATTTCGAACATAACAAAGTTTTAAATATTAAATTCGAAAAGATATTAATCTTGATAAATAGTATCTTAGTTATTATTACTTTTATAGAAATAGTAAAGTGACTTTTAAAAAGCTTTTGTAAAAAAGAAATGTAAATTACGGTAAATTATACATTATATATTAATACGTTTCTTTTCAAAGTATTTTCCGGAATAATGTATATAGAAAAGAAGATTGTTCTAAATTAAAGTACTTTGATAAACCCTGATAGGCTATAGTTAATAACGATTAACGTTATTTGAAAAGGTTTTATATTGCTTTATAAAAAGCCGGAGCCTATTAATAAAGCCGTAAAGTTAAAAAACAATTAATAGAAATATAGAATAGGGAAATATTTAATAAAAACGACGATAACATAAAAAAATATTTTAAACCGGGTTTAAAAATAGAAATGTTCGTAAAATAAACGAAGTTATAAAGAATTTTTTTAATACGGCCGCCTTTATTACCTTAAGATAAAACAAGTAATTTAAAGAATTAAATCGTTTATAAGAATAAATTTAAATCTTAAAAAAATGCAAGGTAAAAGTTAAATCCAAGCCTTAATTACCAGGCTAAGCCAATATATAGAAAATAACTATACGATAAAATTTCCATGATAAATATTATATCTAATATTTTCGAATGCGATAACTTTTTCAACGGTTGTTATAATTAGAATAAATTGCATACTTTAGTTTTATACTTTACTTTGATTCCAACTAATACGTGGTTGCCGACAAGCTTTGGCCCTGGTAAATCTTATGCCCGCTAGCCACAGTTTAGCACGGCTTTTAAAGGCCTTATTAATAATAACTTTGCATGGTAAACCTTAAAAATAAACTTTAAAAGCGCATAAAAAGCTCTGTAAGCCTTTGCCAGTTTACAGCTAGGAATTTCAACTTTAATCGTTTTTATAGTTTTTTAAATTATTATGTATTAAGATAACAGTTAAAATAATACGATATGCTACGTAACTATTAATATATAATACCGGTTTTTTACAACGAGAAGGCTTATATAAAAATTATTATATTTATAGTAATTAATCCCGATAAAAATACCGGATTATCTAAAGTTGTTAACGTTATTATCGATTTAGAAGAATTTTTACAAGCAAATCGAATTTGACTTTTTATTTCCGAATATTATTTAAGTTTCCAATACAAAAATAACCGACTCTCCAAGTAGCTTATATTAAATAATTTTATTTCGGCGGAAATTTTGCTGGTAAAACTGAAAAAGAATAATAATACTAACTGTAAAATTTTCGAAGTGCAGTTATTAAAATAATATACGTTAAAGGGATATAAGCGGTGGTTTACGCGGTTGCACAAGATAGTAAAAAGCTTCCAGAATTCTGACAAGAATCGACGTGAATAAAAGCGGAACTAGGCAGTTTGGAATTACCTGCAAGATGAAAAGGTGTTAGTGAAGCATAGGAATTAAGGTGGCAATCTATTATTTTATCTAATTTTATATATATAATCACGTCTCTTTAAAAAGAGAATTTTAAAGAAATAAAAGGATTTCTTGTTATAGTTTAAAATGAAATTCAAATATAGAAAAACCTGTTAATAACCCTTTAAAAATAACGTTTGCAAATTTTTTTAATACTATAAGGTTTGTTAAGCTTATTAGTATTAAAAATAATAGTTATTTCGGTTTTATTATAAACAATTTTTTACGTTCTATAAATATTGTTCGTTTAAGATTAAAGACAAGGTATAAAAAAGCTGATATAGGTATATTACGCATTAAAGAAGATTAAACTGGTAATTTTTAGTTTTTATAATTAATATTAATATATATTATAAAAAAAGGCATATAAACTTTTTAAAATATAGCCGATAGGATTTCCGTATAAATAAAAATACTGATTTGCTTTTCGAATTTTATTATAAAAACTATAATATCTACGACTAATAGAAGTAAACAGCTCAAAATAATAAATATAACACCGATTAAGTATGTTAACGAAACATTTCACTTTAACTTTAATTATAACTTTAGCTTTAAAAGGTTTTATATATCCAACAACAGCTACGTTTAAATTTTCAGCAGCAGGTATATAGTTTTAATCTATAAAAATTATAAAACTAAAATAAAACTATTAATCGCTTGTAAAATAAAAGATATATATTAGGTTATTAAATTGTATATAATTAAAAATATAGCTATTAAAAAGTGGCAAAATTCTTATTATACCATATATTACCGTTTACAAAATCCCGGAAAGCCAGAATAGCTTTTTAACTTTAAGAATATTTTGAATTGCTTTTATAGCCCGTTTAAAAACGTTTAAAATACAGTCAAAAACCAAAGAGTATTGGAATAAAAAAACCTTGTTTCGAAAAATAATACAAACGGGAAATTAAAAAGGTTAAAGCTAAAAAAAGTGCCTGAAAAACACAACGGTTTTCGAACTATATATTTTAATAGATTTAAACGAAGCTCTTAAACTATTAAATAACTTAAGCTAGTTTTAACTTAAAAAGATGAAAATATCTAAATACTTTTAAAAATAACTTTTAAAACCTTTTATTATTAAATAATAGCAAAGATAATAAAGATTTTATTAAAAGCTATCAATACCTTATAATAGATAACGGTTCGTTATTTAAAAAGTTATAAAAAGCTTAAAACGAAAACTTCAACTTTAAAAAATATTTATAAAAATTAAGAAAAACTTTATACGTAAAATCTATTATTTTATACCTTTTAATCAAGCTTGTAAGCACATGGTAAACGTAAAATAAATACTAAAAAAACTATACGTTTATAGAAAAGCTACATTAATGCTTTAATAAAATCCGTTTACCCTTTTACTTCCCCGCTTTCAATCTTATTACATTTCCTAACTTTTATTTATACACATTTTAATAAATTTGTAGCTATAACATGGATTTAAACGAAATTAGTTGCATTTTAACCGCTAATCGCCAGCTTTAATAGGAGTTCTTTCTGGAAGTTCGTATCTTTATATTTGGGGCTGTTGCTGCGAGTGCAATCTAGGGCCGAATGGCCGTTGCGGTAAAGACCGACCGGCAGAGAGTTGTAAAATAACTTTATCGCTTTAGGATTTACAAAACAGTACATAACTTGCTTTATTTAAAGCGGCCGCGTATTATCGAAAGTTACTTAGCTTTATATTTGTATTAATTAAGTCGCTGGTACCCCTGGGATATGTATTGTAAGTTTTAAAAAAAGAGATCTTTGAATTTAAGCCGTATAACAATAAGGCGTTTTTTTATACGCTGGCGATAAAGAAATAATACGCGGTAAAAAAGATAAAGCTTAGTGTTAACGATATTTATAAGCGGTTAAATTTCGCTACAATAGCTTTTAAACGAGATAATTCACGTAAGTTTTTGTTAGCTTTTTTTCCGACGAATATACGATATAAAACGTTCCCGGACGTTCCGGGTAATTAATTTTTTATTTTGCGTTAGAACGTTACTGGAAAGATTTTATTAACGTTTAAAGTTATAAAAGATCCCGGATATTTATTGTAATTTAAAAAATAATGTTAAAACGTAATGAAAAAAGCGAGGTTTTTATCTTTTTTTACAAAATCAAACCGGATTTGTCTAACGATGGAATAATTTCTTAATATTATTACGAAATCTTAAAAGAAAGTTTATTGCCGTTATATAAAGCTGGCGATTTTATATGCAAAACAACGTCTTAATATATCGGGGTAATACCGTTAGGAAATTTTTTAAAAGCTATAAAATTTAAGTAATCGACTAATTTCCATATTTGCACGATTTAAACTTAATCGAGCATATTTGGCGTGTTTTAAAAAATAAAATTTATGAAATTAAGCCCGAATTCGGTTATTTATTTAATAATGAAAAGATTGTTAGCGTACGTTTAAAGTAATTCGAACCGTATAATTTTAAGTTGATTTCTGCTTTATAATTAAATTTATTAAGTTACTTTTTAAAAAACCGAAAGCCGTCCGCCGGGTTTATAAGTAGTGTATAAAATATTAATCGTCGGATTTAAAGCTTTAATATAATATATAGTATTATATATTAACTTTAAATCGGTAAAGATATTTATAAATAAAGTTATATAGTTTGTTTAAAAACGGAATGGATTAAGTGGAGTAAACGGATTTAATTAGCGTATTAGTATAAATAAATATAAGACCCGTATTTACGTTAAAAGATGTATTTTAAAAAATTTTTTAAATAAAATAATAGCAAATACCGGAAAAGATTTTTATTGGAAAGTTCTAATAAATTCTATTACTTACTTAAAATAATATAATATATAAAGCTATTTTATTACAACTTACTTAAATAAAAACTTAAAAGAAAATATTTATATAAAGCAATTTGTTATGGTTAAAAGTATCTCGACGTATACCCGAAAAATAAGAAAAGTACTAGTATTTTCTTAAAAGAGTTATTAAGCTAATAAAGCTTTTATATAGCTTAAAATAACCCGGAATTGCATAGTAGAAAAAAGAATTAAGAAGCTGTTTATAAAACTAGGTTTCCTACAGTTAATTTCGAACGATGCAATTTACTATAATGTAGAAATAAATAACGTAGTTTTATTATATATAAATAACTTTCTTTTTCCAAAGATGGCAAGGAATACTTTGAAGCCGTGGCGAAACAGATCGTTAAAACGTACCTATTAAGGACAAAGGTAATATAAACTAGTATCTTGAAATACGACTTATACGTTCTTTACCAGCTGGAAATATCAGTTTAGATTAAGCAGTATATCGAAAAATAATAAAATTAAGCGGCTTAAACGAAATAAAAAAACTTACTTCACTTGTTAAAAATTATTTTAAAATTTTTATAAAATATAAAGAAATCGTTATTAATCAAAAGAAAAAAAAGTTTAAATATATAAGTTTTAAAAGAAAAATAACGTTTCAGATTATATTATTCAGTATATAACGTTTATTATATTAATTTAAGCTAATCTTATAAACAATATATTTTCAAATTATTAGAAATATATTAATAAATTATTATATTGCTTAAACGGTATAATAAACGTATTGTTTCGGTATTGAAAATTAAACGAATCGTATTTATAACGGAAATATAACGTTTTGTAATTATTCGAAAAAATAAATACGAACTTTATAAATATTGAAAATTTAATTAAATTTATTAAAAAATATACATAGTTTATAAATAAATCGTTTATAATAACGTCTTATATTACCGAATGGCGTATATTACCGAACGGCGTATTTTTATACGTATTCTAATTAGTTAACTTTATTTTATTATTATTTGACATTAACATAATAAAACGTTTTATAAAAACAGCTAAAATAAATTTAACCGTTTAAGTTTAGAAATAAAATCAAAAGTTTAATGTTAAAAACCTTTATTTTATTTACGATATTACCGAAATTACTTTAAAAATTCGATATTACGGTTAACGTATCTGAATTGATATTATTTTTAATTTGCAAAAATTAACGGTAACCGAAAAAAATTCGATTATTGAAAGAATTTTAATTTATATATATAAATATTTTTTATTTAGTTTTAATATATTAAAAATATGGCAAAGTTATTACTTACCTAATACGTTATAAAACGTATCGGAATTAACTAAACGTCGAAATTTATTTAATGGCAAAAAAAATTCTAAACGCGTTTAAATCGAAAATTCGATTGTTAAAAAGTATTATGCGAAAATCCGGAAATATCTCGCAAATAATTTAAATTAATGCGGGTTATGATTAGAAAATATAATATCGTATAGAAAATATTTATAATTTCGACGAAACGAGTTTTTTAATAAAATTTTTAATAATATACGGCATAATAATTACAAACGCCGGAAAACGTAAAAAGCTTAAATAAACGTAATAAAATAATCGGAAATAAATTATAATCATATAAATCATTATTTTATAAAATTAAGTTATATCGTTATTTATTATTTAAATAAAAAAATTACTTTAAGTTTTAATATCGTAACAACTTATTATTACTTAAATAAAAAATCGGAATTAATTATAATAAGTAAAAAACAACCGAATTTGATTTAAAATAAATCCAATATTTCGATAAATATATTCAAACGCATAGGAAAAAACCGAAACTTTATTTTATTTTCGACGGTTATGAAAATTATTATTCGATAAAATTCGAAAAATATTACGCGAATAATAATATTATTACGTTTTATATATTTTCTTATTTTTTTATCGCCTTTAACTTTTTAACATATTTTATTTCTCCGTTTTAAAACGCGCTTATACGTTTTATATCGAAAAATTAATATAATATTATTATATTTATATTACGAAAGAAAATTTTTCTTACCAGTTTTTACGATACGTTTAAAACCGTTATAATGTCCGATAATATTAAATCCGGTTTTATAAAAGTTAAAATTATTTTATTTTATTTTATTACCGTTTTTCCGATTTAGAATTTTTTTAAGCGTATTTACGTTAACCGTTTCGTTATTTATTTTTACCGGTTTTAACTTTCTTTTACTTTCGAAAACATTTCCAAATATATAAAAAACAAAAAAACGTTAATAATATTTATAAAAAAAGATTACAAATTACTAAAGAAACTTGCCGATAAAAATAATTAAATCGGTTAATTTTTTAAAAAAAAAGAATTACTTAATATTTTTGTACAAAAACGTTTTCTTTTAAAAAAGGGCAAAATTACGCGAAACCAACCATTTTTAACAAACGTCGAAAAACTAAAAATAAACGTTTTCAAAAAAATTCACTTATTATATAAAAAAGACAAGTTTGTTTAACCGAAAGAAAAGTTATTAAAAAATCCCAGTTAATAGCAATTAAAAATAATTGTTACAAAAAAGTTAAAACAAAAAAAGGAAACTATAACGTTTACGGTAAACACGGACATAATACGCGTATTTGTAAAAAAACTGTAAATACGTTTAACAACGAAAAATCCGATTAATTTAAATTAATTTATAACGTTATAGTTATGTTATTTAGATTTATTATTACGAAGTAATAAAAATACGGTATTCGGTAATATGCGCCGTTTGGCAGTATAAGACGTTATAACTTTTAAAGTTGTAATATATTACTACGAAATATATTATAAAACAAAATATGTTAAAGCCGGTATAGCTATAACGAAAATAGCAAAACTTAGAAAATTTCTAGCAAAACTAAGAATTATATCTAAACGCTTTATTTATGGTTTTTGAAAGAAATACATATATAAATGCAATTAAACGGATAGCTAAAACGTAAACATAACTTAAAAAAGTAATATTTAAATAAAATATTATTATATCCATTAAAAGTATAGAATAGTAATATTAAATTTTAATATATAAAAAGCAAAGATAATTCTGCAGACTGTTTTACAAAGCTATTTAGCAAAACAGATTTTGAGAGATTTATACAGAACTTAAAATATAAAAAGTAAAAAAAAGTTTAAAAAAAGATAAAACAAATCGAAAAATATTAAATTAAATAAAAACCAAAAGCAGGCATATTAATATAATGGCTAAGTATATTACCGTAGGTTTTCAAAATTAATATATAAAGATTAAGGTTTAATTTTTGTATAAATTGATTTGTTTTTAAACTTTTCGAACTTTCTAGCTGTGGTTATCTAACGCAAAAAGGCGTATCGACAATTGGTGTATATAAGTATTGCCGGCTGGAAGGCTTTGTCGATGTAGAGCTGCTGGATGCAGCCTGCGACATACCTGTTCACCGCTTATCCTTTAACCGCCTAATCCTATATATAAAGGCGATTGCCCACGGACAGGATTTGTCCACTCCTAAGAATACTTAAAACCATTATACAGAAATTACGCCAGCTTTCTGTATTTGATTATGATAATTGCTAATACGTTTCGTTTTAAATGATTAAATATTTAATCAAAACTGAAATATATACTTTAAACATTTAACTAATTTATATACATTAAGTTCAATTAAAAATTCAATACTTGTTATAAATAATCTTAAATTTTATATATTACTATTTTAAATCGTAAAGTTATATTATTATTATAATAACTAGAAAGATATAATATTATAACCTATATTGATTATATGTTTAAATAACCTTTTTTTTAAATAATTTACGGTTTGACTTATTTTCAACGAGCTTTATATTATAAATTCTTTGATATTATATATACAAATTACGATATTAGTAACTCTATAATTAATATATAACGTTGTATAGCAGCCTTTTGCTTATACCATCTCGCCGTTCGGCTTTTCGACTAGTTTAACTTTTTAAGTTAATTGTTTGTTTTTAATAACTGTAATATAAAACGACGTATAAAGGAAAATTAAAAACTTTAATTACTTAATTACTAAAAAAACCTTTTAAATTTGATTAGAAACTTTTTATACCATATATAGCGTCTTCGAAATTATTTTAAAAAACTGATATAACTATATAACTTTTAAAACCGGTATTATATTTTATTTACGAAAATTAATACCAACCGAAAACAAATCGATCATTAATAGAATATTTAGTTTAAATACGCAGATGTTTTCTATCCGCTTTTAATATATAAAAGATATAACGAATTTCTTGCTGGTTTAACGTATTACGATACGTATCGGATTAACTAAACGTCGAAATTTGTTCGATATAAAAAAGCTTAAAACGTATTTAAATTAAAAATTCGATTATTAAAAAATATTACGCGAAAATCTAAACGTATTTTGTAATTGGTTCGAATTTTTTCGGCTTACAATTATAAAATACGGTATTACAAAAAGGAATATTTATAATTTTAATAGATAAAACATGTTTTAATTTTCAATATTTCGATAATTTATTATTAATTAAATAAAAAGTCAGCATAAGTTATAATGCTTAAATAATATATAAATACAGTTTAAAATAAATTTAATATATCGATAAATATATTTAAACGCGTATAAAAAAACCCGAAAGTGGTTTTTATTTTCGATGGTTACAAAGTTATTATTTGATGAAATTCGAAAAATATTACGTAAATAATGCCAACATTACGTTTTGCAGCCTTTTTTTATCGGGTTTACTTTTTTAACCTATTTTACTTTTCTGTTTTAAAACGCGTTTATGCGTTTTATATCGAAAATTTCATATAATGTAATTATATATATATTACGAGGAAAAAAGCCATTTTTGCCGGTTTTTACGACGTTTTTAAAGTTGTTATAATGTTCGATAATATTAAATCCGGGTTTGCAAAAACTAGAGTTGTTTTATTTGATCTTAATAACGTTTTATTATATTTACATTAACCGTTTTGCCGTGAATTTCTATCAATTTTATTTGATTTCGAATTTCTTTTCAATTTTTTTTTCAAAACCCGGGAATATTAGTTATAAAAAAAGTTGAGAAATTACTAAGAAAGCTTGCGGATATAACTAATTAAATCGGTTAATGTTTAAATAAAATATAAATTAGTATATTTATACTAATTGTTTAGGAAAACCGTTAAATTATACGAAATTAATTACTTTTTTAATAAACGTTAAAAACTTAAAAATAAACGATTAAAACAAATTTTATTATTATAGAAACCTGGATTTTTAGCCGAAAAAAAAGGTAAAGATATACCATTAATAAAGGTTAAAAGTAATTATTATAGAAAGATAAAAACGAAAAACCGGAAATATAATATTTATAATAAATCGAGATATAATGCGCATATTTATAAAAAAACTATCAATATGGTTAATATGAAAAAATTCGATAATCTATATTAATATATTACAATATAATTGTTTTATTTAAATTTGTTATTACGAAATGTTAAACACCAAGCGGCGAGATAATATTAACAAAAAGCTGGAATAAAACGTTATTATATAAGTTAATAATAATAATTTTGAAAAATTATTATAGAAACTAGACGATCTTGAAAAATTATACTTACTAGCAGGCCCTATTTTTGAGGTTGTGTTATTTTTGTGGAAATTCTTCTGAAAAAGGGTTAGTAGATACATTACCGTTAAAACTACATCGTAATAAAAAACGCTAGCCACGGCTACGCCTACGGCGCAGCCCTAACCTCAAAAATGGGGCCTGATTTTAGTGAGGTAACGTATGGCAAAAGAGATCAAGTTAGAGAGCTACGTAGGGGTACGGCCTCAAGGCAGCGTAAAACGGACTATATAGGTACGGACATGAGTCGCTTTAATATGAACAGTCTTTAGGAAGAACATGCACCTTAACCTAACGGCTTACAGCGCGACATCAGAGCTTCTAAGAGCCAGACATAAGATACAGAGTAGACATTCTGGTACGAGGAACCCCAAAATACTTCTCTATTCTTAGAAGATGTCTCCAACTCGTCGCCTAAGCACCGCATAGACTAGGAATATCGCCTTCACATCAAGCGTTTCTCTTGCCGAACATATGAAGATGGTCAATATGCAGCATGTTCCAGTTGACACCCGGAAATCCGGGCGCGATTGAAGGTGGGGCCCCGTCACCTTGATGCGGGACTCCCGCCGGAATTGTGTACTACTAAAGCCTATGCCCACCTCCTTCCTGGGCGACCCTGATTAATGGTCTACTGATGGCACCATAGGAATAGTTGTATATGCATTTAGAGTTGGATTCAGGCAAATGAAACCAAAGGGACGCAAATTTAGTGTAGTGAAGGCACCGGTAAAAAGGTTGATGAAGTCGGACACAACCGCATCCGGTCATACCGGCCCCATTGTCATCGTAGGCACCCAGAACACCACTGTACACGATCAAATACGACGGACTGCTTCAATAGATAGAGTACACAGACAGATGTATATATGGCAACTGCCTGGTGCACGCTACGGTAAGACCGGCACTATAAAGCGGGAGAAAGAAACATTGGAAAGGGAAAGCCCGGGGTTACCATGTGTCTAATAAATGACGCCTCCAATTCTCGGCCGCTCCACCTTGCTCCGAGGACATGTGGTCCTAGCACCCACGAATAGTTCTGGTTATTTACGGGTTACCTTCCGTGCTTCCAGTTTCCAGCTGGTGAGCGGGACGATGGATGGGTACCGGGGACTGACTGCGTGCGTGTACGCATACATTATTATTTGTGCTTCTATTCCGTACTTCTGAAGGAAGCTGCTTGAGTGCAATTAGGTGTAGAGTACGCCGCTAATGGTGGCGGTGTTGGTGCCGGCGACAGCCCGCCGGATAACAACCTCTAGAATTTCGAACTGCTCAGTTCCGGGATGCTTTCCTAACTGCATCCCATGAAAGATTAACGACGTCGGCAGTCGGCACGTGGCTAGCGGTAAGATGACTAGAGAGTCGCATGGTCGGCTCTCACTCGTCCCCGGAGTTGCCGTAGTACTTCTCTGTTGCGGCAGCGGAATCATCCCACCCCCTGTCTGACACGGAAAGGTCACGCAGGTAAATTACTGGAGTGAAGCCTACTTAAGTGCATAGGCAGAAAAGGGGGGAGGGGCCGGGGGGGAGTAGGGTTTCTTTTCATTTATCCATCTTGGGTGCACGTAGGCTTGGCGTTGGTTTTCCGGCCGTCCGGCAAACGCGAGACGATACAACACGACGACGTAACATGCGTTCCATTCCCCGGATTATCGCCGTTTTCGTTCCAGTCCTTACCTCTCGAAGTTCATGTTGGGCAAGATCTGGGCACATGCGCCGTCACCCAGCTTTCCGACAGCAATGAAGTAATGCAGAGGTCTTATGCAGAGGTCTTAAACGTGAGAATACATGCGTCAGTGAAATGAACACGTATCTCTTTGCCTCGAGCGAAAAAATCGCAGTACATGGAGGATATGACAGATGGTGCTTGTAGGCACAGGGCCGACAACAATAATGATTTATGGAAATGAGCTGGGAGGAAACGAGTCCAGGAAACAAGAGACATTTTCGGACTTTCGATGTTAGGTCCACGGAGGAGGATTGCAGCCCTAGCGCGAGTTCAGTCCGGCGCCGCCCTATTTTTATCGCGCCAGGCGCCGGCCGAGGTGTGTAGCGGTGCCTCTGTCTACTCTGCTCAGTGCGCATTACTCCGTGCACAGCCCATATATTATTAGGTAGGGTATGTAGGTAGCTCTCGGCTTCGCCGCAACGAGAGTGGTCCATCTGCTGCGGGCTTGGCGTTATACCGCCAATCAGAATGGTCTCACGATCCCAACTATTAGCCTACCGTGCGGCGCGTTTCGAATTCTTCGGGTTGGTGCGAGTTTGTGCTCCCGGAGGTGTAGACCATGACCATCCCACAGCCGCCACCTGCCCCAAAATCCTGGCCTGCTGTGCGCCTGCAAATACAGATACAGGCGCACGTTCATCTACCTCGACCGTATCACGGTTCAAAGACAACCCTAACGTACTCACTCTATACGTGCTATTCTAATCGGCTAAGTCATCAGATTTCGTGCTGGCGCTGTGACTGGAAAGTATGGAGGGGTGGGGTCCATGGTCATAGACCCGTAGCCAGTCGAAGCAGGACAGTCGGAAAGACAAAACCATTTTAAAAAGGGGGACCGTTGAGAGAGATATGTCCGGGGATGGTTTTGGCCAGGGGCCCAACCAAGATCTCCGATGCCGACTGGCCATGAGCTTCCCGAATCCGAAGCAGTGTAGATGCACCCTAGTACAAACGGCTATAACAGCCCCGCGGTGTTAAGAGGTGAATTTGCGGCCGTTGAATCACGGCGAAAGAAGCAAAGGAGGAGAAATCAGTGAGAAGAAAAGACGAAGAACCTAAGTTTTAGTGGGTGTTGTCGTGGTGGTCACAATCACTGTTGGACTTTACTTGGCGGGATCCCTTTGGTACCCTTCTCGCGCCTCTTTTAATTTGAGTGAGAACGAAGACTGGGTGGATGTCTCGCCCCGGCAAAAACACCCGATCCGCCCGAACCCGCTTCAGGTTCCCTGTCTCCTTCTTTCCTCCCTGCATCGGGGTTCTAGTTAATGGTAAGTGCAAGAATAAGACGGAATATACGGAGCCTTGAGACTTTGCGACTTTTCTTTTTGAGTCTAGACAGCCCGGAAATCATGAGTCGGCCTTCCAAAGGTTGCCAAAGTTACGACGGCGTAACGATCCACCCAATCCGTTCTTGAAGCCGCGGGGCCCGGGTGTCCTTTACGAAGTAATTAGCGACCTACATACCCTCCCCCCGTCTCTGCATGTTGGTAGGTTTGCAATCGGAACATCAAAATGCACGTAGATCGGTGAAGCTAGCTTCGAGTTTCTTTTCCTTTTCACGTTCCCTGTAATCTAATAGATGCAGGACAGTACGGTAACAGCAGAGTGCGCGGATGGTACATCTAAATAGTTGTGTAGAAAATATTACAGCGGCCGGCCCGTGCGGTCGTTTGGACGTGATGTAGGTACATATTCCCAAGCGACCAGGCCGCCAGGGCTAGCAGGATTCACATCACCCTTCGAAGTTTCATTCTGAATGCACGGCTGCCTGTCCTACCTATCCTCAGACATCTTGATCTCTTAACCTCCGTGTGCCTACATTTAAGATAAGTAGGACTTTATATTAGGTTACTTAGAGGTACTTATTTTTAGTCGGGTGTGGCGGTTACCCACTTATGCTCATGCCCCCATCGGCCCGCCTCGTCAGCCCGCCTGCTCAGTCAGACAGGCTTCCGTACATCCCTTCGCTTTCCAGCACTTCTCCCCCGGCGGGCATCAGGGCAGGGGAGAAAGACGGAACAAGCGCAGGATAAGCCGACTGCCCGACTGATGAGCCCTGCTCCGTGCCCTGAAGATTCAAGAGAGTGCTTCTGCCGCTAGAGGTGGGTAGCTTTAGCGCCACTGTCGTCCAATTTCCTGCCGTCGTTCCACCTATTCCCAAACCCCCCCTTGCGGCCCTTCCTCTTCTGCCCCCTTGGCCCTTGGGTTTCTTCTCCAAAATCTCCTCCACTCCCGACCGAAACTCACACAACAAAAAATCATCCACCCGCACCGAACACCGTCTTTCCGTCTGCACCCGTTCAACCTCTCTTCACCCAACTCTTTCAGTTCCGTCCGGACCAGTATCCGGACCAGTACTGTATTGTTCGGAAAGACCTACTTCACCTCACTACAGTTCTTGTCATTCTTATCATGTCGTCCGTCGTCCGCGGCACGTCGCTGCGAGCCGGCGGTGCCTGCGTGCGCTGTAGAAAGGGCAAGACTAAATGTGTATACGAGAACGGGCGCGCTCCCTGCAAGAACTGCGCCAAGGGCATGCACGAATGTTATCTCCCCTCGGAGAGCATGGCTCATCATCACGGTCAGTCTCCTGCCAGAGCGCCGCGTCCTCGTGAGAGTCTCCCTGGCGAGCGAAGCGTCTCCGCCACCAGCGACCGACAGCCTGTTACTTCCGGCGCCGTTCTGCCACGTAATATCCAGTCCAACAATGAGAAGTAAGTCAAACCCCTTCTGCTCAGATCTTTTTCTCTTATTTCGCGTCCCTCTCTTCTTTTTTAATTCAAGTCGTTGTCGCGTCAGAACCCGAAGTCTGTCGCGTCTCTTCCTTCTTCTTACCCTTGTCCTCCCATCCCCATATTTGCCATCTGGGGACAACCGATTCCAGAGTTCCCGGAGGGTCGGGGACCTGGTTGCACGCCCCTACCAGCCCCCAAGCAGCCCGTTGCTTCGTCTTGGCGGCCAACCACCGCTTGCCCCTAAAAAGCAACGCAAGTACACACTACGTACCGCTCCACAGGTAGACAATCACAATATTTTGCCTAATTGTTTACTGTGCAATGTCCCTAAGCCACGCCCAGTCCACCCTAGTCCCGTCGGCTCAGATGGATCGGCTTTACTAACAATTGGTTTCCGCCCGTTCCCACAGGCTTACTCCGGAGCTGGTGACGGAATGTGAGAGGGTTATCAACAAGACGCTCCCATCTTGTGTCGCTTTCCACAAGCCCTCATTCCTGCAGAAATTAAAGAATGGCACTCTCGAGGCTAGTATCGTCAATGGCTTATTAACATGCGCCGCGCGGTAAGCAAACTAGGTTTTCTTTTTGCCAACCCTCGCTCATACCGGACCTCCCCGCCTGCGACAATCCCCGGGCCAATTGCGGAGGGGGATGTAGATGTGTGCTCAAACGGACTTGGTTTAACCCCACTACAGCCTTTGCTGCCGCTCTGTTCCTTTCGTCATCTAGCTTGTCCTTACTCTTCTAAAACTGACCATGTTGGTAGGAGCTCGACAAGCCTGATTCGCCGATATGGCGGTCAAAGCGGCGCTGCCGGTGCCGCCGAGCATTTTGCCGCCAAGGCGATCAACTTGATCATGCAAAATCTTGACAACCCGAGCCTGGCGGATATCCAGGCCCTCTGCCTCCTGACTGTTCATGAATGGGGTAACCGCAATGCTGTCCGAGCCTACGTCTACCTCGGCCAAGCTGCCCGCATGGCTCAGATGTTCCGGATAATATCAGTCCACCAGAACCGTGGAGATGCCGACCAGTTCATCAAGGATGAGTCATTCCGCCGCACCCTGTGGCTCATCTACATTCTCGACTGCTTCCTTACCAGCAGCCCCGGTCGCCACCCGGCCCTCTCCCACCATGACATCAAGGACGTGCCCCTGCCGTGCCCCGACATGAGCTACAACTTTGGTACGCCCGTGTACATCCGTACTCTCGCGGGCGCTCCACCATCCACACTGCCCGATGCCTCCACTCCTCTGACCGAGGTTGGCGAATTTGGACACATCGTTATGGCTACCCAGGCCTGGCGCAACGTTATCGAGATGCTCACCACCGTCACGAGCGAAACATTTTCCGAGGAGCAGTGCGTCTCCCTTGAGGCCGGCATCGAAGCCGTTCGCAGTTCACTACCCATGCACTTCATGGACAAGCCAGGCCATATCAACCTCCACATCACCATGGGGAGCGGATACACGTATGCCATGCTTCACTGCCTGCTTCACTGCGCCACCATTATGGTCAACCGTCGTAGGCTACTGCATCTTGTAACTACTAACGGCGAATCCTGGCGCATGGTCCCACACGTCCATTTGCAGACAGTCGACCGGGTTCTTGCCGCTTCACACAGCGTCGTCTCTCTCCTTCTGGCCCTCGAAGCGAACGCCGATAAGGATGCCGTTCTTAACTTCCCCCTCGTTATGCTTTTCGCGTGCTTCACCGCTTGCTCCACCGTCGCTTGGTTCAGTCTCAAAGGCTTCACACCTGCCGATGTGAATGAGACCGCCGAAGGATTTGTCCGTGATGGCATGCGTTTTCTTCAGGATGGCGCCAACATTTGGATTTTGGCTGTCCCTTGGTACCGCCATTTGAGCGTCATGGCTAAAGTCCTACGCAATAGCGATACCGCGGCTAACAGGTCTCTCCCCCCTGAACCTGCCCCCTCCATCAAGGAGGACACGGCAAGCCAACCTGATAACAATCCTCCCGAGACTATGGATTACGAGCGCCAGTCACCTGCCAGCCAGCATGAGCAAGTAGAAAACCACGATGGTGAGCCACCTCGAAAGTCCGGGTTTACTACGATCAACGGAGGGTCCGTTGGCGCTTCGACGCCAGCCACAGCGAGCCCGCCTCCCCCACCGGCACAGATGAAATCTGACTCCCCCGCACCTTCGTCGACGGGAGGCGCTCAGCCTGCCGACCCTAATCCACCCTCTTCAGGCGGTGACATGACGGCGGCCGAACTCTGCATGGCCTTCGAACGCCAGTTGCTGGAGTTGGACGACCTGGCAGCATTCATGGGTGGCGGCGTATAAGCCCCCCGCAACCCGCGTCATTTGGGATTTTCATGTTCTCGTGTTCCCTCCTTTTGTCCCTCTAACACTTCCAGGCCAATCTGGTAAACATGAGAGCAAGGCATATGTGTTTTTTTGGGGGGAAGGGGTGGGTGGGGGGTTGGGGGCGACTGTAAACTATGCGGTGAACTTTATAAAGGGTGGAGTCATCAGGAACTTGCTGGTTCACTCTCACAATAAGTGAGCTCTGATCAATTACCGTTGTGGAGTTGAGGGACGGTCCGGCGTTGGTGGGTGTCACACTCCCGATTCAGACATCCGGTTGATAGTCCTGATGGATTATGCGGAGCGAAGTAGCTGGTCGAAATACTAATTGTCCGAGGTAATCCGAATGCTAACGGGTTGAAGCGTGGCTTTGTGGGAACAGGGGACTTCTATGCATAGTCTAGAGAAGTTACACACACATGGCACGGTCACTTCAGAGGCTATACAAAGTTTGCAGCGAGGAGTGCATGCGAGGATAAGGCAAAGTCACCATTCTCATGCTCACACGGTATATTATTCGTTGTGAGGCTCGTTGACGGCGCCTGGAAACTGTGTACTATATCGCATCTAGGGCGTCGTCGTAGTCGGCGATTCCATTGTTCTGTGGAGTAATGCTAAAGTGTGTTGCGTGAACGATCCGATTTCCTTTCCCCCTCGTCTATACTGCACCGCTCCAGCGACATGGCCTAAGCTGGAGTTGCAAATTCCTTGCTTCTCGGTTAAGTGGGCAGCAATCTTCACATAATACGAACGTACATACCAGGCACATTAGGTAGATAGGTGCTTGGTACGTAGTAGGGAGGTTAGGTGCCTTAAGGTAGGTTAGTAATTAGATATCAGGTCACGTGCTTGGTGGGAGATTAACCTCTCGGCCAAACGCTGTAATTCGGTTAACTACTGTACCCAGTAGACCAGAGACACTGAGGTCTTGTAGTGTCGCTGACCTGAAGCCCGTGCCGGACTAGGAAGTTGTACGGATTCCTCTTCCCACAATACGATGGACACCCCGAATTACAATCGAGGCACAAAGCGGAAGTATTCCCGGGATCAAGATGCTCGGGCATGCCCCGACGATGTAACATCGGCACACTCTTCAATTTCCCCGGTACCTGCTCATACGGCAATGCAGTCTGCAGATATCGGCGCAGATGAAAACGACGAAAGCTACAGTTCGGCTGGGGCAAAGGAGAACCCCGATGCCTGTCAGGCAAGTCACGTACCCGCGTCGATGGTGCCGGCGAGTGACGACGAGTATTATAGAACACTCTACACTCGAGAGCTAGATTTTCCTGCTCTGGGCGAGCAAGATAGAGAATTGGGGTCTCTGTTGCAAGGAGGATCCCGCCTTGAGTTTACCAACCCCTTGGCCGTAATGCAATTGACTAAAACCCTGTTGAGATTGCATTTTGGTCTACGGGTTGACCTACCGCTGGATAGGCTCTGTCCGCCCGTCCCAAATCGGCATAATTATATACTGTGGCTGAAAGACCTCCTCGACAGCTCTTCCCCCTCGTACTCGCAGATTTACGAGCCCGCACGACCAGTGGAAGGCCTCGACATCGGTACTGGCGCCAGCCTGATCTACCCTCTTCTGGCTTGTGCACAGCGGCCTGCCTGGACGTTTATAGCGACGGATGTCGACGCCAAATCAATCGCCTACGCGCGTAGAAATGCTGAGCTTAACGGCTTACAGTCGCGTATTCGAGTCGTGGGTCGTGATATCGCCGCGCCTCTGGTTCCCCTCGATGACTTGAACATTGAAACTATTGATTTTGTCATGGTCAACCCGCCCTTTTACGCCTCAGAGTCCGAGCTCCTCGATCTAGCCCGCCAGAAATCTGGCCCGCCACACAGCGCATGTACCGGAGCACCCATTGAGATGGTCTGTGAAGGCGGTGAGGTTGCCTTTGTCCGGCGCATCATTGACGAATCGTTGATATTGAGAAGGAGAGTACAGTGGTACACGGCAATGCTGGGCAAGCAGTCGAGCCTCGACGTCCTCGTCGGCCTGCTCAAAGAGAACAGCATCGATAACTATGCCATGAAGACGTTCGTCCAAGGTAACAAGACGCGCAGGTGGGGACTGGGTTGGAGTTTCCACAGTAGAAGGCCAAGCGTGAGAGCAAGCAGAGACGTCAAACTTGCGACGACCAAAAATATCTTACCGTTTCCCACGGAATTGATAGTGTTGCGGAAGAGCATATCGTGTGGAATAGACCCGGAACAGCTGGAAATGACACTTTGCACTACGATGGAGACTCTAGACCTCGTCTCGTGGAATTGGGACGCCCTTCTTTCGAGGGGTGTTGGATTCGCGGACGGCAATGTCTGGAGCCGGGCTTACCGAAGGAGGAAAGAGAGGCAGAACCACATGACTACAGCATCGCCGCAGGGAGACGATGCCTCCACTGGCAAGGCTAAAACAAGTCCTGACCTATCTACTCAGCAAAAGCTGCGTTGCATCGTCGACTGCGCGTTTGGCTTCGCGCTCTCAATACAGGTGGAGCATTGTTCACGTGGTACTACGGACGAAGTGACGCTCGCGGTTCGCTGGCTGCAGGGACACGATTACTTGTTGTTTGAAAGCTTTACCGGCATGCTTCGGAGCGCTATCCTGCGTACCGTAGGGACTCTGGATGAAAATGAGGTGTCATGCCGTCACCCCTGATAATCCTAGCGGAAACAGAACAGGACCCCCGACTCCGCCGTGGGACACCGAGTTCATGCCTTCCAACTTGTTGACTTTGCTTGACAAGGTTTGCCAGACGTCTGTCCACCATGTCACAGTTCCATCGGACCCGTACAGGTTTGTGCCTATCAGAGATGTTACGGGCTCTAGCTGGCTTCCGGCCATGGCGATTGGCAGACCCCCCATCGAAGCGGGTGTTTCCTATGACTGCGACCTGTAGGTCTTCACCACCTCATTCAACCACCACTCGTGTATGCGGATATCGCCAGTGAGCTCCGGGTGAAAGCTGGTTCCGAAGACGTTTCCCTGCCGTAGTGCAACAATGTCTCCAGTCCCCTTCCGTGATATAGGCGCTTCATCTCCGACCATCCCCTTCTCATTGGAGGCGTGACGCCCCGGTAGGACGGCTAGTATTTCAACGGGGCGCTCTGACCCCTGTGTTCGTCCTCCGGGTGCAGGTTCGGGGAGGCGCAGACCGTATGCCGTCCTGTCGATCAACCGAACTTCACCCGTTAATAGTGCATCGACAACCGGAGCTCGAATAAAGACCGCTGGGAAAAAAGGGGCCGGGCCTTCTCGCGTAGGCCCGGCTTGACTTGGCGCTAGAAAGGGCAACTCTAAATCCGCCACAAAACTCTCTGTCTGGCGACCGAAATGATTCCGGTGCACTCGGACATCCAGACCTCCGATCAGTTCCTGGCCGCCTTTCTTGGTCGAGCTTGCAGCCTCGCATAGGAGGATGAGACCGGCACACGTCCCCCAGGTCGGTTTTTTGCTAACCCTAGTGGTATTTAGTATGCGTTGTCTACTCTCGCAGAGGGCCGACGGTGTGGATATACTTAACAAAGTCACGCAGCGGTTGCAGGAGTCCGGACTGCGCAGCAACGAGAGACAATGTAGTACTCTCACCTCCCGGTATGACCAAGGCATAGCACTTAGCTAGCTGCTCCGGGGTCCGTACTTCCACAAAATTAAAGCCTGGGTCGGCGGCTGATGCGGACAGGGCTGCACCATGAATTGAGGCTTTTCGCAGGGAGGCGAGGTGTTCTGAAAAGCCTCCCTGGAGCGCAAGCACTCCGACAGTCACTACCATGCTCTTGCCGTTTTCGTTATGTAGGGTTCAGTTCCTTTGTGTTCTCCCTGGGGTTGATGGTGAATAGGGATGACCTAATTGCTGCCCGCAAACTCCTCCACGAGAGGCCGTTATTGGGTTGATATGACATATATTTTGACCGTGTTTATTTGCGTTGCCAATGAGTAATTATTATTGTCGTTAACCTTGATGGTCACTTCGGGGTGATTGCTAAGGCTAGCCTGGCCAATGGTAATCGTTCGGTTTGCTTCGGAATTTTGTGTATTTAAATACAGTAATACTGGCATATGGGTTCGTCAGTATTCCCGCGTCTTCGGAGGGCACCTGGGAACTGTTAGGTTTGAAGTGACTCCTTCTCGGAGTCCGAGTTCGGCGGACCCTCATCGGTAGCCAACCTCCAAGGCCTTGTACTGAGTTACCAATCAGGCCGAATATTGACATCCCTGCCAAGTACCCTCTAGCGACAGGTCTAACGCTATTGCTATATTGAAGTCTAATTCATATAGCGGTCGAAATG
Source organism: Monosporascus sp. 5C6A (assembly GCA_004155035.1). NCBI lineage: Eukaryota > Fungi > Ascomycota > Sordariomycetes > Xylariales > Monosporascus > Monosporascus sp. 5C6A. The sequence goes on along the minus strand of QJOB01000141.1, from coordinate 144,521 downwards.
GTTGATTGATGGAAAATACTCGACCAGGAAGTTAAACTTGACCCTACGACGTGGTATGTGCCATGAGCATTAATTAGCCAAGTATCCGTTTGGTACTTCTCTCGTGGAGAAAACTACTTTTTGTTCATGGATTACGACTAATCCTCCGACCAATTCGCCACCAGGGAGCAGACGATGACTAATGGCATCTAGTACCCAACCCCTTCGTCGCTACGAAGGTCGAGCCCAAATGTCTGTCTGCACACATCCCCACTTTATTTCATAATAAAGAATTTTAAATACGTATTAGATTTTTTGTAATTAAGATTTAATATTAAAATAGTTATTGTTTGTTAATATAACCTGTTCGGTTTACAGGTTTATATTATTTTTAAAAAAAATTTAAAATTTAAATAGAAATTATAATTTAAGATTTTTTATTTATAATTATTAATAAGGTTTTAAATTAGCTGTTGATTTAACGTATTACGGTTTTAAAAATAATTTAAACTAGAAATGTTTAACTTTTAATTTGTTTAATAATTATAATATTAATTAATTTATAATAAGATTAGTTTAATATAAAAAACTAACTAATTAATTATTACTGCTATTATATAATAAATGGCGTTTTCAAAACAGGTTTAAAACGCTAATATAAATATACAACTTTTTAAAAGAATATTATTGTTAATTTACGAAAGTTTATATTAATTTAAAATATTAGTAATTTATTAGATTTTTATTTTTAATATATAAGCATTTGCTATTCGGCTTTACTATATATAAAATATAGCGATTTTATTTTTTACTTACCGCGTAATAAAACAGGTTGAAGTTAATTAATAGTTCAAATTTATCAAATAATAAAAAATCTTAAAAACTTGTTTAAATTTGAAGAAAATTATTAAAAGGTATTAATGTAATAAGTAAGCTTATTCGATATATAAGCTTATTAAATAGTTTTTAACATTCCGTAATAATTAACCTATATAAAATAATTATAATTATAAAGTAGCATATAAGCGAGCTGGATATATAAGCAAAATAGATATTTTTAATATTTTATAATAATAAGCTGGAATAAAATAATTATAACATAATAAATTAATTTAAACTAATTACATTCGTTTTCGTTAAACGTATTTACAGCTTTTTTACAAATACGCGCATTATATCCAGGCTTGCCGCAAATGCCATATTTCCGTTTTTTTAGTTTAACTTTTTTTTATAACGATTACTTTTAGCCGTTGTTAATTAGGATTTTTTACTACTTTTTTTCGGCCAGGAAAGCTTGTTTCTTTTATAATAAATATCTCTGTTTTTTTTTTTAAAAAAGTTTAATTTTGTTTTTTGGCATTTATTAAAACAAGGTTAATTTCGCGTAATTTGGCGGTTTTTTCTTTAAGAAATACGTTTTTATACAAAAATATAAAGTTATTTTTTTATAAAAAAATTATTTTTATTATTTCTATTAGCAAGCTTCCCTAATAAATTGTAATTTTTTTCTGCAAATATCGTTTTTGTTTTGTTATTTCTTGTATATTTTGAAAGGTTTTCAATTGTGGGGGGAGAATGGAACCAGCGGAGATAAACGGCGAAACGGTCGGCGTAAGTCCAATTAAAGGAATTTCTAAATCGGAAAAAACGTTATTAAAATTAAATAAAACAAGTTCAGTTTTTGCAGAACCGGATTTAATATTATCGCATATTATAACGGTTTTAAACACGTTAAAGAAATCGGCGAGAAAATCTTTTTTAATAATATAAATATAGTAACGTTATATTAAATTCTCGATATAAAACGTATAAACGCGTTTTAAAACGGAAAAACAAAATATGAATAAAAATTAAACGCGATAAAAAAAAATACAAAACGTAATAATATCGTAATTCCCATAATATTTTTTAAATTCTATCGAATAAAGGTTTTCGTAACTATCGAAAATAAAAAAATATTTCGTTTTTTTCGTACGTATTCGAATATATTTATCGAAATACAAGATTTATTTTAAATTTAATTATTTTATTATTTAATTATTAAAATTAATTTTAACTTTTTAATTAATAACTAATAAATTATTATAGTATTAAAATATAAAATAAGCCTTTTTATTAAATTAATAAATTACGATATAACTTAATTTCATATAAAGTAAAATAAAGGTTTAAGCTTAGAAAATAAAGCTGAGCTAATGTATAGAAATTATTCCACGATAATTTTCTACGATAGATATTATATCCAGTATCTTCGAATACGATAATTTTTCAAATAATTTTTTACGGTTTAAATAAATTAAATACCTTAATCCCATACCTTGCTCCGATTCCGACTGGTAATTGCCGACAAGCTTCGACCTTAATAAATCTTATACCCGTTAGCTACGGTTTAGTAAAGTTTTTAACAGCTTTATAAAAAATAACTTTGCACGGTAAACATTAAAAATAAACCTTGAAGATAAACCTTAAAAACTTACAAAAAACTTTGCAAGCTTTCGCTAGTTTTACGACTATAAAATCTAACCTAAATCGTTCCTACGATTTCTTAAACCATTATTAATCAAAAAATAAGCCGAAATAATACAATATACCAAGCAACCCCAAGTACCAGATACCTATTATCGGTTACGGAAAGGTTTCAATAAAAATCGTCCTTTTCCCAGGCATCTATTTAAAAAAAATAGCTGCATAATTTAAGGCGATTAAGGTTATTATTAATCTGGAAAACGTTTTCCAAGTAAACTAATTGAAATTTTTAATTTTCGGTTACCGTTTAGTTACCGAATATAATAATAATTAATTTTCCAAGCAGTAATAACTTATACGGAACAATTTTACTTTAGCGGAAATACTATTAGCGAAATTAAAAAGAAATAATAATAATAAGTTAAATAATTCCGAAATCCAGCTATTAAAATATTATACGTCGGAAAGTTATAAATGATAGTTTACCCGTTTGCTTAAAATAGCAAGAAGCTTTTAGAATTACGAAAGGAATCGTAAATAAAACATAACTAAATAATCTGGAATCGCGTTAAAATAAGATATTTACGAAACGGAAAAGGGTAATAAAGCCAGAAGTTAAGGTAGCAATTTATTATTTTATCTAAATATATATACGGTTACGTCTTTTCGAAAAAGAATAACTTAACTTTATAAATTAATAACTTTTATAATTATAACTTATTTTTAATTACTTTATTATATTTATTTAAATTTTCTAGGTTTTTCGATATTTATAATTATTATATTATATATTATTAAAAGTTTTAATAAAAAACCTAATTCGTTAAAATTATGAATATCTTTTTTTGCAATATTGTATTTTGTAATTATAATCCAAATTAACTCGAATTATTTACGAAATATTTCCGGATTTCGTATAATACTTTTTAATAATCGATTTTTCGATTTAAACGCGTTTTAAACTTCTTTTACTATTAAACAAAGTTCGACGCCCAGGTAATTTCGATACGTATCGTTAGGCGAAAAGTAATAAATTTGCTATATCTTTAATATATTAAAGTCGGATAAGAAACGCTTATCCATTTAAATTAAGAATTCGGTTAACTATTAATTTCTTTTCGATCCGCGTTAACTTTCGCGAATTAAAGAAAATATCAGTTCGGGCGCGTTTACTGTAATATCGCATTTTTAAAATCAAACGTAAAACGTTATAATAAAACTTAGCTATTTATAATTAAGTTTTAAGTTGTTTTCTTTTTCGCTTAAACGTTTAAGTTTATTTTAAATGTTTTTGCAAGCTACTTTATATCATAGTTGTTAAAAAATACAGAAGTAAAGTTGGTTAGTTAAAAAGTTAAAAAAGAAATATCCAGCTCGTTTATATATTTAACTCGCTTGTATAATACGTTAGAAATTAAGTTAAATCAAATTTATTTTCTTAAATGTATTTATTACATTTTTATAAATATACGTATTATTTCTCGGCTTATTATAAACGTTATTTTTCGGAATTTTTTAAGAATTATTTTTGTAACAATTCTTTTTATTGTTCTTTTCTTTTTTAGCTTGAAAAGTCTAATTATTTATGAAATTAATCTTTTTAGAATCTTTGTTATTAATTTTCCTGCGTTTGCCTAAATTATAATTTGTTTTGTATAATTAAGCGTTCATTTTCAGGAAAATGGTAATTTAGTATATAAATAATAAGTTGCTTTTAATTAAGAAATTACCTATTTCATTTATTTTTTCGGCGACGTGCATTAGTATATCCTCTTTTTAATATAGTTTTTACTTTATTGCTTTATAGGTAGTTTTAAGGCTTTTTACAAATAAGAAAAAAATAGAACCGGCGGAAATAAATAGCGAAATAGTTGACATCAATAGGTTTTAAAAGTTCTTTTTCGGAAAAATGATTATTTAAATTAAATAGAACAAATTCTATGCTTACAAATCCAAACCAAATTGAATTAAACATTATAGCAACTTAAACGTATTGTAAACACATTTAAAAATATTCGCAATACAAATAAAATAACATTATATTAAATTTTTATTTAAAGTAAATAAATGCCTTTTGAAACCGAAAAACAAAACATATTAAACAGCTAAAATCGATAAAAGTTAGAAAAGAATATACAAAACATAATAATACTATTATTTACGTAATACTTTTCCAGTTTTAATAAAAAATAATCTTTGTAATTATTGATAATATAAAAAGCCTTTTATTTCTTTTTTATATATTTAATTATATGTCATAAAATATTAAACAAGATTTAAATTTACCTTGTTTATTAGGTAATTATTATAATTAATATCGACTTTATAATAGGTTAATATTAAATTATGGCGATATTAAATTTAAAGGTAAATCTTTATATTTAAATATGATTTTATTATATAACTTAAATTCATAAATTGTTAACTTATAAATATAACTGGTTTTTTTCGAAAAGACGTAACCGTATATACAAAATTAGATAAAATAATAGATTGCTACTTTAATTCCTATGCTTTACTAATACCCTTCCGTTTCGTAAGTAAGTTCCTTCAAGGTTGAAGAATTGGTGCAATACTAATCGTTCAGGTATCTTACTTTAAGGCAACTCTAGACTGCTTAATCCCGCTTTTATCTACGTTAATTTTTATCGGAATTTTGAAAGTTCTTGGTAATTCCAAACAGCTGAACAAATTATCGTTCGTAATCTTCCATCGTATATTATCTTAATAACAGGATTTCGGCGTTATCAAATTTGTTATTATGGTTTTTTTTTGCCAGTAATTTTTCTACTAATGTAAATTTTGCAAAATAAGCTAATCCGAAAATATTTTTTTTTGTTATCGAATATCAACCGGTATCCGAAAATCAAAAGTCAAAATCGATTTTGTTGGGAAATATTTACTAAATCGACAGTAGCATCGATTGCTTTAACTTGTTTAGTTGCTTTTTTAAATTAGCGTACAGTAAATAAAATAGTTTTTATTAAAGCTTTTTTGTTACAGATACTATATATTTTATATTCGAATATATCGTATTATTTTAGCTATTATTTTAATAAATAATAACTTAAAAAGGTACCGTAAAAACGATCGAAGTTGGACTTTATAATCGTAAAACTAACGAAGGCTTGCAAAGTTTTTTGCAAGCTTTTAAGTTTTATTTTTAAGGTTTATCTTTAAGGTTTACCGTATAAAGCTATTCTTTATAAGGCTTTTAAAAACCTTATTAAACGGTAGCTAACGGGTATAAGGTTTACCAAAGCCGAAACTTGTCGGCAACCACCAGTCGGAATCGGAATAAGGCACGGGATTAAGATACGTAATTTATCCTAACTATAAAAACCGTTTAAAAAACTATCGTATTTAAAGATATTAAGTATAATATTTATCGTAGAAATTATACCGTAGAATGAATTTTTATATATTAGCTCAGCCTGGAAAAAAAAGCTTGAACTTAATTGTTATTTTATATAAATATAACTGTTAACAATTAAAAGAGTTTATTAAACAAGCGGTAAAAAAGACAAACAGGCTTTGATATAGCATTAGAATTATAAAAACAAAAAAAACTAAAGCTTATATATAGCTATTTCTTTTTATTTTTAGTTATAGAATAAAAAAACAAGTAATTTACTTTTTCTTGTTTTAAAAAATTTAATATATTTGCTAATAATAAACTATTTTTAATTACTTTATTATCCTTTATTAAAATCTTTGCATTTTTGGATATTTTGCTAGCAGTTAAGGTGATTTTTTTTAAAAAGCGGTGAAAGGAACAAACGGGCTTTGATATGGTTTTAGGATTGCAAAAACAAAGAAGCTAAAGCTTATATATGGCTGCTCCTTTCTACTCCTAGTTATAGGACAGAAAAGAAACAACCTGCCTTCTTTTCCTTAGTTTCTAAAATTGCAACGTATTTGCTTATATATTTATAATAATTATACCCGATATTATTTAAAGTTTTATTTACAACCCTGTTTTATTAACGTTATAAAAATCATTTATAATATTATATTTTGCAATTATAACTTATACAAATTCGAATAATAGTCGAAATATTTCCGTATTTTCGCATAATATGTTTTAATAATTAATATTTCGGTTTAAATATATTTGGACTTTTTCAAACGTTAAACAAATTTCAATATCGAGTTTAATTCTAATGTATTTTAAAAACATATAACAAAGATAACAAATTTTCTATATTTTTAAGAAATTAAAGTCGGCTAAAAAACGTTCGTATATTTAAATAATTGATATTTTTTCGATCCAATATCTTTTTTCAATTAATGTTAATTTTTGCAAATTAAACAAATTTTTATTCGAACACATTTGCCGGTAAGTCAGGTTTGTAGTATAAATTAAGTTATTCGGTATATACAGCCAAGCTGTTAAAAATTATATTTAGGTTTTATGTTGTTGCCTAGACGATTAAACTTATTTAAAAGTCCTTTTTAAACCGTTTTATAATATTAATAATACAAAATAGATATTTAAAAAATGAATAATTAGAACTGTTTAAAAAGTAATCAACTAAGTAATGTAACCGGCTACGTAATATAATACGTTATAGTTTTATAAATTATTAATTCGTTATATTAAGTTATATTATTATGTAAAAATTAATAACGAGATTATACTTTATTGTTTTATATTATAATAATTTCCAATTATTTAACCGGGTTGATATAACTTATATTAGAAAATAGCAAACAAATTAAATTTGAAAAATATTTAATATTTCGATACATATCAACAAACGCGTACGAAAAATTTCGAAAAATCTATGTATTTTTGTCATGTGTTGTTGTTAGGGAGGTCAGAGTGGCAAGATAACCGATTTATTGGCAACAGTCTGAAACCTGACCTTCCCTCCATTTCTAGGGAGAAACCATCCATACATATAGCCAACCCCCGTATCAAGCTCATGACGTAGCCCTGATGCGTACATCCTTGGGCTTATCGCCGACCCCCGCATCTGCTCCTGGGCTCTTGGCCCCACGACACCTGACAATTTCTAACAATCATAAAAGTTATTATATAGGAAAATTCGAAAGATGTTATAAAAACAACAATATTATCACCTTTTACATATTTCATCGGTTTTAATATTCGATGTATCTTATATTTCTGTTTTCAAACTTGTATGTTCCTTTTATATCGAGAATATCTTTACGATTTTATTAGATTTATATTTTAAAAAAGGTTTTGTTTTCGGCTTTTACGATATGTTTAAAGCTATTATGGCGTTCGATAAACTTAAAATCCGCTTTGTTAAAGCTAGTTTTGTTTTATCCGATTTTAATAACGTTTTTCTGATTTAAAAACTTATTTACTTATATTTACATCGACTGCCCTATGCTGTATTTCTGGTGGTTACATTTTTCTTGTTATTCGTAAACCCGTTTTAAAATATATCTTAAAAAAGAAGAAAAATGCTTTAAAATAAAGTCGAAAAGCTCGCTTATAAAAATAATTAAATCTGTTAAATTTTATACTAAAAAGAGACTTATTATTCTTATACGAAACGTTTTTTGATGAAAAACCGGAAAATTATGCAAAATATAATATATTGTTTAATATATATATATATATATAAAATAAACGCTTTAAAAAACACTTATAATATATAAAAATAAGCTTTTTGAACCAAATTCAAAGATGATAAAAAGGTGCAAAAGATAGCAATTAGGGATAATTATAGCAAAAATATTTAAACGAAAAAAAGAAAAAGAAAATATATATAGTAAGTCCGGATATAATACGCATATATGTAAAAAAAAAATCTAAAATTACATTAAGCAAAACTAATAAAATAAATTTAAATTAATCTATTATATCGTTATTAGTTAATTTAGATTTGTTGTTACAAAACATTTAAAGCCGAACCAAAAAATAATATAAGTAAAAAGCTAATATAAAACATAAATAAAAAATAGATTATTATATAAAATTGAATAAATCCGAGATTTAATTTCCAAGTTAAGCTAAATATATAGAAAATCTTTATATAATATAACTTCTATAATAGATATTATCTGTAAAACTTTCGAATATAATAATTAGTAAGTCTTAATAGCTCAGTGGTTCCGAGCTTGGGTGTCTCGTTCCGCTTGTTATAGGCCTGGGCAACCAACAACTTGCGAGAAACAGCTAGTTCGAATCCAGCTTGGGATAGCGTGCCTGGGTCACCAAGCCCAGCGTACGGACTAGCGGAAGCGCTTGCGTTTCCAATCATGTTTGGCACCAATTGGAATGGTTGGGCTAGTGGGGTCTAGATTAATCAAAACCATCGTGTATTTTAATTCGTTATTGTGTTCAAGACTTCTATACGGTTTTTAAGAGGTGCTTTCCGCATCGTGTAACTAGTTGTATATGTATATAGTAAGCCGGCGTCAGCTTGTATATAGCTAGATATCTAATAGCATTTAACCTTGCATAATAATTAATAATTAATTTTTATAATTAAAATAAATTAAAGATCTTTTTTTCGTGACTTTTACGATTATTAACTATTTAAATTTAATAAAAACGCAATTCCTTAATTAATATCGGTTATTAAAACTTATATATATAGCTGTTAGTAAATATAAACTTTATTAAACTTTATAACTACCGGTTATAATTTACTATAATTAAATAATATAACTTTTATATAGTAAATATTTAAGATAAATCTTTACAAAATTATATATATAACCAGCGGGCATAAAGTTTACCAAGGCAGAAGCTTATCGGCAACCACTCGGAATCGGAGTAAGGCACGGGATTAAAGTATGCAATTTATCCTAACTGTGAAAACCGTTTAAAAAGTTATCGTATTCGAAAATACTGAATATAATATCTATCGTGGAAATTATATCGTGAAATGATTTTCTATATATTGGCTCAGTCTTATCTTCCAGGCTTGAACTATATTTTATCTTTTTAAGTTATTATTAATTAAGATATCAGTTAAAATAATATAATATATTACGAAATTTAAAATATATAATACCTATTGTTTATTTTAAAAAGTCTTTATAAAAGCCGTTTTATTCACGGTATTTTATTTTTAGAAAATTATCAAAAAATTAAAATACTTAACGTTATTACTATTTAGAAAAGTATTCCTAAAAAAACCATCCTATATTTTTATTTTCGGGTATTATATAACTTTTAAAAGAAAAAATCAGTTATTTTCCAACCAGTCTATATTATATAATTTCGGCTTAGCGAAGACATTGCTAGCAAAACTAAAAAAGGCAAAATAGCAACAAATATTAAAACCTAAAAAAAAGCTTTTAAAACAGCATATATTAAAAAGTTATAAACGATAGTTTACCCGGCTGCTTAGGATTAAAAAGAACTTCAAAAATTTTAACAAGAATCGATGTGGATAAAAGTAAGATTAGGTAGTCTGGAGTTGCCTTGAAGTAAAACGCTTAAGAGGTTGGTATTTTACCAACTTTTTGACGTCGGAGAAAATTACTTGCGAAACGGATAGGTATTAGTGAAGTATGGGAAATAAGGTAGTAATTTATCATTTTATATAAATTTTGTTTATACGGCTACGATTTTTTATACAAAATTTGATTTATTATATAAGTTGCATTTTTTCTTTTATAATAAAAGCGTTTATAAAGAAATTGTTTATATTATAAAATATACGTAATTAATATTGAAAATGTATTATTATAATGCTTAATAATATAGCATTTTAGCAGATAACATAAACAAGTTTAAAAAATAAATTTAAATAAGAAAATTAAAGTTCGTAATAGCGTAGAATATTATAATATGTTTATAGTTATTAATATAAATTGCGATAAGAATTATTAAAAAGAAGATTTATATTAAAAAATCTTAAAAGTATACCATTTTTAAATCCGTTACATGTTTTGATTTTATAAATGTTAAATAAATTACGAAGGTTGTTTTAAAAAAAGTTTTAAAAGAAATTTAACTTATAGTTTTATTTAAAAGTTAAAATCTTTTTTATATTTATTATTATAAAAAGGCGTATATATATAGCTATTGAAAACACATTATCATTATTATTATAAATATATAACGTATAATATAAGCAAACGGAACATACAAATAAACGGGACACTTTTTAGCACACTATAATAACATATCCAAATAAAACAACTATAATGCAATAAATTAATTTAAACTAATCGGATTTGTCTTTATTAAATATATCTACAATTTTTTTTACAAATACGCGCATTATATCCGGACTTGCCGCAAACGCCACATTTTTATTCCTTCGTTTTAACCTTTTTACAACAATTATCTTTAGCCGCTATTAGCTATATTTTTCTACTATCCCCTTTTTTGGCCTAAAAAAACTTGGTCTTTTTATATAATAAATATTCTTTTTTCTTAAAAACGTTTATTTTTAGTTCTTCGGCGTTTACTAAAAATTAATTAATTTCGTACAATTTGGCGGTTTTTTCTTTAAAAAAACCTTTCCGCACAAAAATATTAAGTTACTTTTTATTAAAAAATTAACCGATTTAACTATCTTTGTCGGCGAGCTTTCTTAGTAATTTCTAAATTTTTTCTATAAGTATTATTCCCGTTTTTTTGGTTTTTATATATTTCGAGGGATTTTCAACGGTAGGGAAAAAAATGAAACAGGCGGAGGTAAGAAACGAAACGGTTAACGTAAATACAATTAAAAGAATATCCAAATCGGAAAAAACGCTATTGAAATCGAATAAAACAAATCCAGCTTTTACGAAGCCGGATTTAAAATTATTAGACGTTATAACGGCTTTAAACGCGTCGTAAAAACCGGCAAGAAAATCATTTTTCGCGATATAAATATGGTAACGTTATATTAAATTTTTAATATAAAACGTATAAACGCATTTTAAAATAAAAAAACAGAATACGTCAAAAAAATAAAACCGATAAAAAATATATAAAAATATACAAAACGTAATAATATCGTTATTTACGTAATATTTTTCGAATTTTATTAAATAATAATTTTCGTAACCGTTAAAAATAAAAACACATTTCGTTTTTTTCTTACGCGTTCGAATATATTTATCGAAATATTAAATTTATTTTAAACTTAATTCTTTTATAATAGAATTAGTATAACTAATTTTAACTTTTTAATCGGCGAATATTAAATTATTAAAATTTTATAATTTAAAATAAGTTCTGTTAATTATAATAATAAATAGCGATAAAATTTAACTTTACAAATTAGTAACTTATATAACTATAATTTGTTCCCGATTACCTTATTAAACTTATTTAAATCTTTTACATTTTTCGGTATTTATAATTATTATACCGCATATTATCAAAAACCTTATTAAAAACTTCGTTTTGTCGAAATTATAAATATATTTTGTAATAATATTATATTTTACGATTATAGCCCGAACCAACTTAAATTATTTACGAAATATTTTTAGATTTTTGTATATTACTTTTTAATAATTAATATTTTAATTTAAACGCGTTTAAAACCTTTTTTACCATCGAATAAAATTTAACAAGAAAGGCTTACGTATTTAAGTTAAAAATTCGATCAATAATAGTTTCTTTTTCGGTCGGCGTTAATTTTCGTAAAATAAAAATTTTGTCAGTTTAAGCGTATTTACCCTTAAATCGCGCTTTTAAAATAATACGTAAAACGTTATAAATAAAACTGAACTCTTTATAACTAAATTTCGGATTATATTTTCAACCTTAACGGCTAAGTTTATCTTGGATGCTTTTATAAGTCGTTTTATATTATGGTTATTATAAAATAAATAGTTATAATTAAATAATTGAAATATTGAAAAAAGTGTTCCGTCCGCTTATATCTTCTGTTCGCTTATGTTATACGTTATAGTAAAAAAGCAAATAGAAGTTTACCTGTTAAGTCAAAGAAATCAAAGAAATATAAAGATAAAAGTTTATTAACTTTTTTACAAAACCAGCGATGTCTAAAATTTAAAACTAGAAAAAACGTTAAAAAACATTTAATTATTAAGAAAGTAATAAAAAGCCGTATTAAAGAAGTAGGTTTAGATATATTAGATATATTAGATATATTAGATAAAATAATCTATATATATCATTTTAAACCCGGTTAGATTAAGTATTATAAAAACTATTTAAATCCAGTTTTTGTTTTATTTATTTAAAACACGAACCTAGTATTTTGTGCATCTTAACTTTTTAAAAACCAAAATATTGTAAAATATACTTTAAAATAGAATTTATAAATTTAAAAAAGCAAAAATTAAATAGTTATTTAATATTAATATAATCGATCCGTTTTAAACGTATATTAAATAAAATATTATTATATTCAACTTTTTTAATACAGTATTAATAAAAACCATTTATATATAAATAGGTTTATTATTTTTTTAATAACGTTTTATACATATAAGCGAGGGACGTATATAAGCGAGGTACTTTTTCAGCTATTCCAATTACTTATCTTTAATCGTCCATTTTTTAACATTAACATTATAGAACGCCTTACAAAAGAAGCGAGAATAAATCTTGCCTTTTAGGTTAAAAAACGAAACCCAAAATTTAGGTACAAAAAACTTAGTTTTATTTATAAAGTTCCATATTTTACTTTGTTATACCGTTTTAACGGTAAATGCGCCTGAGCCGATATTATCTTTTTTTTAATAAAAATTAACGTTAACCGAAAAAAAATCGATTGTCGACCGAATCCTTAACCTAAATACGCAAGCGTTTCCTATCCGGCTTTAATATGTTAAAAATATGGCAAATTTGCTATTTGCCTAGCGTATCGCCGATCGCGTCGGGGCTAACTGGGCGTCGAACTTTGTTCGACGGCAAAAAAAACTTAAAACGCGTTTAAATCGAAAAATCGATTATTAAAAGGTATTATGCGAAAATCCGGAAGTATTTCGTAAGTGGTTCGAGCTGGTTCGAGCTATAATCGCAAAATACGGCATCGCAAAAGAAAATATTTACAATTTCGACGAAACGGATTTTTTAATGGGATTTTTGATAACGTGCGGTATGGTAATTACAAACGCCGAAAAACGTAAAAAACCTAAATAAGCGCAATAAGGCAATTAGGAATAGGTTACAGTTATATAGGCTGTTAATTTGCAAGGTTAGGTTATACCGTTATTTATTATTTTGGCAGGGAAAATTTACCTTAAATTTTAATATTACGACAACTTATTATTTATTAATTAAAAAGTTAGTACCAGTTATAATAGCTGGATAATAAACGAATTAGGTTTAAAATAGATCCAATATTTCAATAAATATATTTGAACGTATACGAAAGAAACGAAACGTTTCCTTATTTTTAACGGTTACGAAAGTTATTATTCGATAAAATTTAAAAAATACTGCGCGAATTACGATATTATTACGTTTTGCATGCCTTTTTATTTTTTTATCGGCTTTAACCTTTCGACATATCTTGTTTTTCCGTTTTAAAACGCGTTTATACGCTTTATATCGAGAATTTAATACGATGCTACTATACCTATATTGCCAAAAAAGATTTTCTTGCCGGTTTTTTCGACGCGTTTAAAGCCGCCATAACGTCCGATAATATTAAGTCCGGCTTTACCAAAACTGGACTTGTTTTATTCGATCTTAATAACGTTTTTTCCGATTTAGAAATTCCTCCAGTTATACTTATGCCGACAGTCTCCCCGTTTATTTTTTTCGGTTCCATACGTTCCCTTTCCGCAAAAACCTTTCGAAATATCCAAAAAATAAAAAAACAAGAACGTTACTTGCAAAAAAAAATCAAAAATTATCAGAGGAGCTCGCCGACAAAGATGGTTAAATCGGTTAATCTTTTAACTAAAAGTAACTTGTTATTATTACACGAAATTACGCTTTTTCGAGAAAAAACAACCCAATTACGCGAAACGAACTATCTTTTTAATAAACGCCGAAAAACCAAAAATAAACGTTTTCAAAAAGGAGGAATACTTACTATACAAAAAGGACAAGCTTTTCTGGCCGAAAAAAAAGGGGGTAGTAAAAAATCCCAGCTAATATCGACTGAAAGTGGTCGTCGCAAAAAGGTTAAAACGAAAAAACGGAAATGTAACGTTTACGGCAAGCCCGGACATAATGCGCGTATTTGTAAAGAAATTATAGATACGTTTAGCGACGAAGAATCCGATTAATTTGAATTGATTTAATATGTTATGGTTGTGTTATTTGAATTTGTTGTTACGGAACGCCAAAAAATGCCTCGCTTATATGTATCCCTTGCTTATATATGTGAGACGTTATATGTTTTGTTAATTATTTGCGAAAAAAAACTTATTTAAATAATATATTTTAAAGCATTAATAATTGTTTTAAAACTACCCAGCCTTCTAGTAACATTAGAAAGAAACTTAATAATAAATCGATAAACAAAATATACAGTAAAATTGAAGAAATTTTAAAGGAAAATTAAAACCTTAAACCTTCGTTATTAAAACTAAATATGAAAATCCAGTGTTGAAAAACGCGTTGTTAAATATAATTAACTTAAAAAATTAAATATAAACTTAAAAAGGGAAATTGAAGTTTTTAGCTCCTTTTTAATATTATAGTTATTATTTTAAAGTCTTATAATAACGTCGTTTTATATAACTGATATAGCAGAACATATTTTAGCCCTACTGTGTTCGGGTGGCGGTTTGTATTGTGGGCCATTGCAGGGATGCTTTTGCAGACTTTTGCGCTCGACCTTCGTACTTGGAGTTAATAATGGACCTTTGGGGTCGATAGCCTGCGGAAAGAGTCCGCCTGGACTAGCGCACTTGTTCCGACAATCTGCAACCTCGCCGCGGGTAATGGCAGCGCGGTATTTAGGAGTTAGCGAAGGATAGAAGATTTAAAGTCTCCTCTCCCCATTCCCGATTGTTCTTCTTACCGCCTCCTCACAGAAAATTCTTCTGCCTCCGGCCCATTCCTCTTCCACCCAAAATTCTCAGCTGGCTAGGCGGGCAAAAGAAAGGAAAATAGCCATGACTCACGACAGTTCGACTTCTGCCGCCGCGGCATTTGGCGCCAGCAATGGAAATGGCTCAGTTTCGGGGTCGTCATTCACAGTTAAGGCGGGATTGGCGCAGATGCTTAAAGGCGGTGTAATTATGGACGTCACGGACGCGGCGCAGGCCCGCATCGCCGAAGACGCAGGAGCTTGCGCCGTCATGGCCCTGGAGCGAGTACCCGCAGACATCCGGGCCGAAGGCGGCGTTGCGCGGATGTCCGATCCGGGTAAGATCAAGGAGATACAGGAGGCCGTGACCATCCCCGTCATGGCCAAGGCCCGCATCGGTCACTTCGTCGAGTGTCAAATCTTAGAAGCGCTGGGGGTGGACTACATCGACGAGAGCGAAGTTCTCACGCCGGCTGACGATGCGTTCCACGTCGAAAAGGGCGGATTCAAGGTCCCTTTCGTGTGCGGGTGTCGCAACCTGGGCGAAGCATTGCGGCGAGTTGCCGAGGGGGCTGCCATGATCAGAACCAAGGGCGAGGCGGGGACGGGCGATGTAGTGGAAGCCGTGAAACACATGAGGACCCTCAACCACGACATCGCGAGGGCCAAGGCGGCGCGGCAAGAAGGTGGGGACCTAGCCATTAGGGCCCTGGCCAGGGAGCTTGGTGTTGACGCCGACCTTCTGAAACAGACGGCCGAGCTGGGCCGCCTGCCAGTAGTCAACTTCGCGGCAGGAGGAGTGGCGACGCCGGCGGACGCGGCGCTCATGATGCAGCTAGGCTGCGATGGAGTCTTCGTCGGCAGCGGCATATTCAAGTCGGGAGATGCCGCCAAGAGGGCGAAAGCTATCGTGAGGGCTACGACGCACTTCCGAGATGCGAAGGTGCTTGCCGAATGCAGTGAGGGTCTGGGTGAAGCCATGGTCGGCATCAGCGTTAGCAGCATGAAGCCAGAGCAAAAGTTGGCCGGTAGGGGTTGGTAGTACATGCTTTATCGGACCTTGACACTCGGTATTACAAGATGATTATTGCAACTTCGCTTGATCAAATCTTGCTCTTGATCTACCAGACTGATGGGACGGCAACCATGTCCGCTGTTATCCATCATCATGCCCGACATCTTTAACCTGCCTGAGATCTACCTAGTTCCCTGTGAACCCAGAATGCTACTCATAGCCCTACGCAAGAAAGGTCTTCAAGCTGCTCTTCGCATTACGAGCGCTTCTGCCCCCCGTGCATCGCCACTGTCTACTTCAGATCTATTCGGCAACCACAGCTTTAACCGCTCCATTACTCGATACAGGGTAGAAATGGGACCTACGTCACAACGAACGGCACATAGAGCGCCTGCTGGGATTGTCATTCAACCTAGCGTCTACCACGATTCATTGCAACCAACAGCCCAGTGCATCGGATCTGCGCTTCGAAGAGACATTGGCACGCTAATCGCGACCTGCCGGTTACTTTGGTCAAGCAGCTACTACACCACGCCCCGCTACGCCGCAGCGCCGTCTCGCATAGTAAAGGGCGCCGAGAGCAGCCGTACAGGAGAATCGGCTGCACAGACTGGCTGGATGCGACCCTACGCCAGACGAGCCGCATCCGCCTTAGCATCAGGAAGGGCGCCCTCAAAGGAATGCGCAGGATCTACAAGGGCGTGCCGATGGCGGACGACGTTTCCGGGCGCGAGATTCGTAACGGCGGCTATGGCTGGGACGAGGGATTCCTCGTGGCACTGTACTGGACAGACGACGAAGAAACGGGGAAGTACATCGGCGACGGGGAATTTATTTATTTCTTGTTGTTATTATATGTATTGTTGCAGTTGAGGTGATTTGTTGAAAGGTCTCTGAGAAGCTTTGTTGTGGCCCTAGGATTGCAGGGACAAAGGAGCTGACAGTCTATATGTGGCTGCTCCCCCACCCCCAAGTTGTAGGACAGCAACAGAGAGCAACAGCAAGCAACCTACCTCCCAGTCTGAAGAACTGCAACACTTTTCCGACATATATACATATATATATTTATTAGAGGGGGAAGGGGCCGTTAACCCGCGAAGTCCAGAGGGCTTGCCAGCCTGTCTAGTCGCCAATGGAATATTTTGGGAGCTATAAGATTTTGTAGCGGAACCCGATGACTTTTGTATTATGTCGGAGTCCGTGGGATGAAAGCAAGGAGGGAGGCAAACGTCGAGACGGATGACGTTGATGGCGGGCCGGAGCAGTGTTTGAGAAGAACTGATCCGAGTGCTTTAACATTAGTTAATTATTGAAATATGGATGAGACGGTGAGTAAAAAGGAGACAAGCCATCTGAAGGCATGTATGTTGCGTTCCTACTGGAGGCGTACCGTGGGCTCATGTCATACCTCTGGATCCACCCACCCAAGTGAAGCCCCCAAAAAGTTAATCATGAACGCCAGAGTCAGGCCCGAACATTGAGCCACACACCCTGTATCATGTGTACACACTTTCCGTCCAGGAGTTGACCTGCATCCCAGTTTCGGCCATTTCGACATTCTTCAAGTAGTCCAGCGGCATCCATACGAGATGGCCTTTAATATCGTCGAGTCTTTTCCTGATGCCATCTGGAGGTTGGAACTTGTCGAAAACGTGGCCGGACTTCACTCCCTTTGGTGGTAGGAATTCGTTGTAGTCGTCAAATGTTTTGACTAGGCCCGTGTTAGAGACTCTTGGAAGGCATATGTCCTTGGCAACTTACCATGGTCGTCGGGGTCCGCGTGAAATAGCTGCCTGAAAACTTCCGTGTTCCTCGTCGCATTGGTGATCCACACATCCCAGAGATCATCACTCAGCGGATCCTCGACGAATTTGTAGCTGTCATCCCTATCCCAAGGATCATTTGGCGAACCTTCACCCGGCGGCTGCGCATTTGGATCATTACTAGCATCCATCCCCTGCGGTGGAAGCAAGCCCAAGTGCTCTCTCCAGAGATAGCGCCTCAGTGTAGCGGCTTGTCTTCCCGCTTCGAACGGCTGCCCATCCATCACGCTGGCAATCCTATCCGTGTCCTCCATGACGATAGAGAGTTCGCTGTCGTGGTGCCCTTCCTGACTACGATCGTTCACATTGCTGGAGCCGCAAACCATGATACGATCGTCGACTATAAGAAGCTTGGCGTGTATGTACAGTTCCTCCTGGATCCAGTTCTCGACCTCCTCCTCCGGGGCCCCATCCCAGGGCTCATCCGAAAGCTTTCCCGTCCCAGCCATCGCGTGGTGTGCAATACTGCAGGCCGTTTCACTATCCTGCCCTTCATGCTTGGCTGCTTCAAAACGACGCTTGGCATCTCGGCTTTGTCCGCTCTCCGGGGCATGCAGCTGCTCTCCCTTCTTGCCCATATGTTTGTCCCGTTCTCCCTCAACGTCTGCGCTCCCGTGGATTCCTTCCCCCATCATTTCTTCGGCCTCGGCGCGTTGGACTTCGTGATATTTGACACCCGACTCTTCCTCCTGCCTCTTGACCGCGGGAATCTTGTTTAGACGGTCATAGACTCTCAGATTGAAGATGAAGATGTGGTTTCTCGGGTCAACGCCCTGTGCGCGGATTTGTTCCATGATGGAGTGTTTGCCGCGACAGATTGACTTGTATTGGTAGTCCATGATTGCGCGCGTCCCTACCGCCGCGCTATCTCGAAGGTCGCCAGCAAAGCCAGGGATGGCAGGCATGAGAATAATGACCCTGAACTTGCGACCTTCCTTGCCAGCTCTAACGCAGGCCTCCACTATCGCCTTTCCAATTGTATTGTGGATAGGAGATTGCTGATCGCCGGTTGCCGTGATGAAAAATTGGTTCTCGATATAGACGAAATGCTGGGCATTGCGGATGATCTCTGAATATGCGTTCTGTATAGAGTGTTCCCGGAGGATACCGCTGGACCAGTCGGCGCTTGACCGCACAATCTGCGCGCGCACCGTGCCCCTACCATCGAGGTTCTTGGTCTCCAGGGGGGTCAGGGGGTGCAAGACATAGCCTCCAACTGGGTGTTTCGGCCGCTGGACACCAATTAGGTCTTCATCTTCCCCCTCACGGCCGCGCAACGTAAGCCACTCAAACCTCTTATCACGCTTGTATTTATCCCGCTTCACAAAATTCCACCGCAGCACGAAATGCTCTGCTATATCGTAGACACAAGGCCCAATAACACCCATGGCGACGTCATGCCAAGGCATTCGGCCGTACTCAGCTTTGCTGAGCTCATTCTGCTTCCAGTCCTCGACGTTCTTAAAGTCCATGACCCGGTTGTTATTGAAATCCTGACCCGGCCATATCTCCTGGTGGACACCTTCGGGATGGAGATCCGATAGCATGTGCTGGTGATTGTCCCAGCGGCCGAAGCACAAGTCGAGGCCTCCGATGAAGGCCATTTCATAGTCAATCACAATGAACTTTTCGTGGTGAGCCCAGTAAAAGGTCATATCTGCAGCATTCTCCAGGACGTTGTGATCGGGATGACGCATGACTGTGATGTTGCCGTAGCCCGGAGAGCCTTTGGGACATAAAGCCTGCAAGGCATGCTTGGTATGCTCGGAGTTGCATGTCAGTGCAGCTTCGACCTCGCGATAGACTATGACGTAGATCTTGACACCAGCTTCTGCGCGGCGCTTCAGCACAGAATCGAGGCGCCATTCCTGGTTGAAAGACGGCGGCCTTCGCAGAAACAGCTCGGGCGAAAGCCACCAGTCGGCGATGTAGATGGTTTCCTTTGCCTGTTCCAGCGCCTCTGACACCGCCTGTACACCTGAGATTAGGATGGAGAGGCTAAAAGTTGACTTAGGGCGGCGCAGCTCCTTACCCAGAAGTAATCTCTTCCATCCACATACCACTTTATCAGGTTTCCGTCGCGCTCCGGGAAGTACGACTTAAAGCGATGCTGATCACATATGCGGGCTCGCTTCTCATCGCAGGCTTTCTCATGCTCTTCGTCATGGCGATGTTGTGGATTAAACTTGGATCATGATGTCTCGTAAGCCGACATGCTCGTGTTTGCACGACCTTGGGAAGTGGGTAAGACCAGACCGAGGCAACTTACAAGGTTGGCAAACTTCCCGATCTGGTGTCTGCGAGAGGAGTTAGCTAGTCAACTAGATTTTCTGCTGCGCCTCTGACAAGGCTAACAACGCACTTCTGATGAATGAGATGGACCTTAGCATCGTGTAGGTGAGTATCCTCGAGTTTGTCTCTCAACTTGTGCATTGGGTGTTTCAGCTTGTCACTGAGGCCATCATGCTCTCCATGCCGCTCGGGAACGCCGGACGTAGGCATGGTGTTATCTATGCTAGGGATGGTAGCGTTTCGTCAGCACCATAGTATGTAGGAATAGCCTAGGATATATCAGACCAAAAGCTGAGTAGATGGCTTTCAAAATTTTGAAGATACTACGATGAACGAATCGTGTAGGGGAGAAAGTCGAGTGTATGTAGGAAAGAATGAACTTGTCTTGGCGGTCGTACGACGAGATTACTGGCGGCAATGACATGTTTTGCGCGACTGGCACTCAAGAAAGCAGGTTCTTGGACTCGGGACAGGATGAATTACCTAAGGTGCCGTATATAGATGATTGTTGCCGAATACCCGTTCTCACCCATGTCTACTACCTACTTAAACCTAGGTACCTACCGAGGATGTAACTTCCCGGCCCTGGTTTTCGGATCCATGCTAATGGGAAGGTTCCAACCCTGTGAAACTACCCAGTAACTCTGCACATACATGCGTGTAGTACCTACTACATATGCAAGTATGTGATCCTCATGACTGCAGTTATACAACCTCTCCTGGGGCCTGGCATATTCGAGCGATTCGGCCCAAGTAGCTGTCTGCAGAAATGCGGTGGATGCGCATACGGTTCGCTGTATTTATGATATATATACATGGATGAGCACGATCAAGAGTGTCAAGTAAATATCCACGATCCAAATATCAATTGGGTTCTACGGAGCGTGGGAGCATGCACTCATCTTGCCGGGATAGTAGTTGCATGACGTCACATTCAAAATTCTGGCGATCTGGATCATGGGGATGAGGCCCGAAGCTGGAGGGAGCCGTTGTGGTTCCAGGCCTTGGATTCTAAACTAGCGCCAAGTGACACTTTCGTAAGCCACATCTACGGTGGCTAGTATCAGTATGCCCCCCCGTACGAAGGTTGGGCGCAAAAGTGTGCGACCATAGCTTCTCGGGTTCACAGTACGCAACAAAACACAGTGACGCACAGTAGAAATAAGGCTAGTGGCTGTTGTGCCCCGGAGTACATTGTTTTAAGGAGTACCTTTAGCGTTTTAGTAGCGCCCCTGCAGCTGAAGTCCTCTATAATACAATGTACTTGACGGGAAATAAAAGAGCCACCCTATTCCGGCTATATTTTATTTTTCCTAGGCACCTTGACAGCTGTCAGCTTCCAAGTAGCCTGTATGAGACCTACATCTGCCACCCACATGCCTGCACCGACTGAATATACCTGATTTTGTATGTGTTCTGTAACGTTTTCAATTAATACAAGTATTATAACAATACATCTGTTACTTTTTAATATTATACAAAATGCGACGTACCATAACAATATATATAAAAATCAATTAATTTTTCGTTAGGTTAATTAGTTTTTAACTTTCCTAACTTTCCTAACTTTCCTAAACTTCTTAAGCTTTAATTTCCTTTAAAATATTGTTAATATTATAATAATCGTAAAAATTAACGTTAAGGGCTTTATTTCGGGTTTTATTAACGCGTTGCCGTTTTGTAACGTACGTTACCTGTTAATTTTTTATATTCTATTAACGTTATAATATAACAAGAATCGTATCGTAAATAAATTATAAAGCTGTTAATTCTTTATGTTATAACTATAACTGTAATTATTGTAATCTCTTATGTTTTACCTGTAAAAAACCGCCTTGTTTTATTTATAAAAACCTTTTTCGAATTACTTATAAAGACCTGCTTTAAGTTGCCTGTAATAATTTTCCGCGTTATAGTTGTTAAACCTTTCCGTTATTACGCGGTTACTTTTAATGGAATTCGTTTTCGTCCGAATCGATAATAATATGCTTCTATTAAAAGGAATAACAGCGTATAAAAAATAAAGCTGTCGTTTGTTATAATAACGCGTTAGGGCTTAAAAAAATAACGACGTTATTACAAGATCGGCTACAAAGCTGTTATATATGGGATTTTTTAATTAATAACAAGAACTTTTAATTAGCAAGGTTCCGGCCTGTTAACCACTTAGTATTAACGTCGCCCTATTAAAGCTTGCGAATATAAAACTGTTTCTCCGTTAATTCGAAATTTTTAAAAATCTTAAAAACGCAAAAAAAGCCATATTACCTTTCGAATATATAACTTTCGGGAAGGCAAGTTCGTAACATTCGGGGCAGTCGGGTCGGTAAAGGTATATACGTTTTAACCTTACGGTACTGTATTGCTATTAAGTTAACAGCCTTATAAAAATAAATTATCGTAAAAATCCTAAACCAAAAACGGCCGAAGTAAATTTTCCGCATCCGTACGTTTTAGGTATTAAGGGTATTACGATAATTGTTTTTTATCCTGTTAATTATACGTATTAGGCTTTCGGTTACGCGAAATAAGTTATCGTAATTATTAACTAAATAATTTTTAAAGTTTTTATAACTTAATTCGACGGGAAATATAATCCGGATACCATAATTACAGTACGTTAAAGTATAATAATATGCCTATTCGTACTTATAAGGAAAATATATACTTTCGAAATATTTCACGATATTTTTTTAATTATTGCCGAACTTTTTAATTAATTGTAATTATACGCCGTTAAACTTTTCTGTCGTTTAAAAGTATATTATATACAATTAACATAATAAAATTTTTTTAATATAAGAAATGGTAACAGAAAGCAAATTTAACTTAATAATATTACTTTAAATAAAACGATTTAATTTGTGTTATTATTAACACTGTTCGCCGAGGAAGTTATTGTAAGTTATATTACCATTTTCGGGGCTGTTTTTTTATTACTGTTATTTTCGTTTTGCGGCGTTTTTTTTATTTGCGGTTAACCTGATATATAACGTTTTTATTAATATGAAATATATAGATTTGTTATTAAACGAATGGAAACTGTTTTATTGTTGCTTTTTTAAATTTCTTTTTAAAGTTAAATAACAGTATATTAGGCTTTCGAATATTAGTTTCGTAAAATATCTCCGTATAGCTTTTTATGAATTAATCGTATTAAAGTCTGGTTTGATTAGGAATAATACCGAAATACATGTTAAATATGGTACCGGTACACGTTAAGCCGGTAACGTTAAAAAATGGCATATAGTAACGATTCGTTTTATACGTATTATCAAAACTCGTAACTTCTGGGTACCTTTTCTACATATCTACGTATCAAGGGTACGTCCATACAGCGCCGGCGATACGTATCGGATCATCTTTTTCGTATTTAATACGATATGGGAAGTTATTGTTTTAAAGGTATTTAACGAACGCTTAGGTACCCGTATATCCGTCAAGTTTTTCGCGGCGGTATTTCTGGATGTAGTTGTTTATATCCTTATACATAACCTCGTGGTCTGGGAAGGCGGTCTTAAACGTGGCGTGGATGTCACGCATTACCTCAGCTAGCTCAGGCCTCTGCTGGCTCGTTCTCCATTTTTCTTCAAAGTTTTTCAAAGTATCGCGTCAAGAAGCTAAAAATTGACCAATTAAATGCCGTATTCCCGTAACGAGCCAGCGAGGCCTGAGAGTTAGTTGTGCGAAATATGGGTCCATTTGGCACCTCGCTAACAAAATCATCAACTTTCCTTCCATTTCTTTTTTAAATTCAAAGATTATAATAAAAAACAACAATTACGCAACCAAATAAAACCCGATAAGTATAAGACTTTACAGGCGCGTCGAATAAAAGCTAATATGCATATAAGGATTTTTTCCAATTTTTTAGACGGGAATTGTAGCCAATACGGTTAAATAAAGGTCTGGAAGATGGGCGACCGCAACGCCTGCGACAGCGCAACCATCGGTCGCATCATCCTCTACCAGGTTTCCTAAGTATATTTGATATGGGAAAAGCCCGTATCTTAATTTTTTCGGCCGTACGGGTTGTGGTTGTTGCGTCGCAGCCCTGAGAAGGTTCTGGACTTGATTGACCGGAACGCCCTCCTTGCTGCGACGCAACAACCACAATCCGTACGGACAAAAAAATAGCTGTACGGGCTTCTCCTATACTAAATTACCCTTGGACGGCCCATGGCGAAATGATGCATGCTGTGGTTGCGTTGTCGCAGCCATAAGGGCGTTCCGGTTGGAAAGTCAGTGCTAAATGGAAATTTTATCTTTGATTTTAAATATCTCCGCCAAACCAGGCCCGGTTGGAAAGTTATATATACCGTTAAGAAACTTGTTTAAAGCTTTATATAGCTGTATTTTCTGTTATTTTAATAATATTTCTGTTGTTATTATATTTGCAAGTTTTTAAAAGAAGTTTTGAAAAATTTGTATAGGACGGTGCCAAATGGTAAGGCAATTTTGCAACTAGCCATCAGGCCCTATTTTTGAGGTTTTGTTGTTTTTGTGGGTACTTTTCAAATTAGGTTAGCGCGGTACCTGGAGTTACGGTTTTTTCAAAAGGATTTGTTGCAGCGCAGCTGCAGCTGTGCCTACGGCGCAGCCCCAACCTCAAAAATAGGGCCTGATTTTAGTGAGGTAAATCACGTATGGATATGTTATTCGCCGCCATATTTCGTATCATCAGCTTTTCGGGTTCGGTTAAATGGCGCGTTTGCGAATGGTTCGTTATACCAATAAAGGCTCGTGATTATAATTCAACTTCGAATGATTATAAAGTTAGAATACCTATTTGTAATCCGTAAATTAATTAGTTTTAATTGTGGCGTTAAAGGGACAGTTGGTTTTCCGTATGTTAGTACGGCGTACGCCGTAATTTCTTTCGGGATCCCTCGTTTTTCGGTTACAGTATACGTAATATCGCGTATATTTTCCCGTAACGTTACGGTTGGCCCCGTTACGAGTAATAAGCTGGTAACTATAAGAAAAGGCGAAGTTATTTAGAGATATTATCAGTTTTTCCGCGGTATAGCAGGGTGCGCTGCCGCCGGGGCTTTTTTTAAGGGGTAACGGAAAGTGTATTATGATATATTTAATAACAAGAAGGCGTTCCTATAAAAGGAAGAACGTAGGTAGGCAGGCAGGGCTGCGTTATTGTTATGTTATTATTGTAACCTAGTGCGTAGCTAGTTGCAAGTAATTGGGATAAAAAAAAACGATGTTGGAAAGTATCGATTTAATTAAATATCGCACTTAAAACCTTGGCTTTTTAGTATGGGGTGATATAGGTGGGTCTCATACAACTTACAAGAAAGTGGGCAGCTGTCAAGGCTGGCAGGAAAAATAAAATATAGCCGGAATAGGGTGGCTCAAATAAAATATGGTGAGTCACAGTCCGTACTGTAAGCCCAAGAAGCTATGGTCGCACACTTTGCGCCCGACCTTCGTACACATACAGCTACATACAATACGCAAGCGGATTTTCTGTTAGCGGCGTTCACCCGATCTACTGCACGTCGATGTAAGTTGCCATTCAAAATATGGAATAGATATAATCTAGCAGTTCCGTGATGCTTCGTTATCCGGTAAACTACCAAAGTCGATCTGGATGATAGTGGCTTATGTAGATTTCATTTACCTTAGCTAACTTAGGCCTCTGCTGGCTCGTTCTCCATTTTTAAACGGTGAAATTTGGGTTTTATTTGCGAAAATTATAAGTTCATTATATAATATATCGTAATATTTACATATAACGAAATCTTGATTTATAAGAATTAATAATTCTTGTTAATTTTTATATATTAAAATTTAATTATGTATTTGGGTTTTTAATCTATTAATTAACCCGTTAATCCTAGCGGTTAAATTATTAATTCAGCTTATATCGTAATAAAAAATCCAGCCGTACAAAAAGCTTTCGAAACTTATATTTAACCGTTATTTTTGTTAAAATATTAACTTACGCTTATGTATATTTTGTTTTATTATATTTTAAAAATTGTAATAATAACGTAATATATTCGGATTATTAATAACAAATACGTTAAAGTTTAAAATAATAAAATGGTTTTAATTAAAACTAAATTAATATTAATAAAAAACAATAATATAAGCAATTGTATAAATATATATAAAAATCGTTTTATTGTTAAATTACTACGGATTTTTATTTTTTTCAAATATGAAATTTTTAAAACGGATACTTTTTTCGTATAATTAGATTCCAGGCCTCCCTGTTCGTTACGAGGATTTGGGATTTGATTGGTTGATTTTTAGCGTTGTAGAGCGGTACTTAAGTGACTTTGAAGAAAATGGAGAACGAGCCAGGGAGGCCTGAGCTAGCTGAGGTAAGATATATGTTCCGTTGCTAGACTACATAAAAGCAGTACGCGTGCAGAGAAGCTGCGCAATTAGCTGAATATAACAACGCAACTGACGTCCCCTATATCTGACAGTTAGCTAGGTCGACGGCTAGCCAAAGCTTCCAGAGCTTCCAGAGCTTGCAGAGCTTGCAGGTCGACGGTTAGCTAGATCAACGGCCAGCCAGGGCTTCTAGGGCTTACAAGTCGACGGTTAGCTAAGTCGACGGTTAGTTACCTCATTTAAGTCAGGCCCTATTTTTGAGGTTGGAGCTGCGCCGTAGGCGCAGCTGTAGCTAGGGCTTTTCAAAATCCCGTAGCTCTAAGTACCGACCCACAAAAGACCCATAAAACAGACCCACAAAAACAAAACCTCAAAAATACGGCCTGACCTTAAGTTGTAATTTTTCGGCACCATTTGGCATCGTCCCATATAAATATTTCAAAACCTTTCTTAGAAATTCGCAAATATAACAACGACAAAAATATTATTAAAAATAACAAAAAATACCATTATATACAGCTTTAAAAAGGATTTTTAACGGTATAAATAACATTCCAATCGGGGTTGGTTTGGTGGAAAATTTTAAGAACGAAATGAAAATTTCGATTTGGCATAAATCTTCCAACCGGAACGCCCTTATGGCTGCGACAACGTAACCACCGCATGCAACATTTCGCCTTAGGCCTTCCAAAAGCAATTCAATATGGGAAAAGCCCGTACAGCTATTTTTTTTCCCGTACGGGTTATGGTTGTTGCGTCGTAGCAAAAAAGGCATTCCGGTTAATTAAATCCGGAACCTTCTCAGGGGCTGCAACGCAATAACCATAACCCGTACGGCCGAAAAAATTAAGATACGGGCTTTTCCCATACCAAATATACTTAGAAAGCCCGGTATACGATAATGCGACCGATGGTTATGTTATCGCAGTTATAAAAACGTTGCGGTTTCCCATTTTCCAAATCTTTATTTAGCCGTATTAACTGCAATTCCGATCCAAAAAATGGAAAAAAAAATCTCTATATGCATATTAGCTTTTATTCGACGCGTTTGCAAAGTTTTATACTTATCGGGTTTTATTTAATTACGTAATTGTTGTTTTCTATTATAATCTTTAAATTCAGAAAAAAAATATAAAAAAATAGATAATTTTATTAACGAAGTGCTAAATGGACCCATATTTCGCATAACTAGACCTCAGGCCTCGCTGGCTCGTTACGGGGATTTAGGATTTAATTAATTAATTTTTAGCGTAATACAACAATATATTTGGAAAACGAGCCAGCGAGATCTGAGCTAGCTGAGGTAAACGATTAGCTAAGTCGACGGTTAGCTAAGTCGACGGTTAGCTAAGTCGACGGTTAGCTAAGTCGACGGTTAGCTAGGTTGATGGTTAACTAAAGCCTTTAAAGTTTTTAGGTTAATAGGTAGCTTAGTTGACGATAAGGTTAACGATATGGTTAGGTTAATAAAACCAGATCGAGAACAAGGTTAAGATCTAGTACCGTATTACCTGGCGAAATTAACCTAAAGCTAACAAAAGATTCTAGCTATTCAAAGCCTAGCTTTGCAGTAATTTGTACTAACCTACAGCTTTTAGCCGTTTATAGCCTAATTTCCATTTGTAGCAAATATCAAACTTTATCTTTCGCTACGGGCTGTTATACATAATAATAAAAACCTATACTTTTAAAAAAGCCTATTTAATATGTAATATTTAATGTAATTTAAAATACAGATCTTTTTCTATTATTATATATATAATAATAGAACCCTTTAACTTTAAATTAACGAATTCTACGTCTCGCTACCGCTTTAAGCTATGTTTGAAAACTTTTTATAATCGTATTATCAAACGTACAACTTTTATTAAACGTGTTAAACGCTTTTATTCGGAAAAAACAACCTGAAAATCTTAATTTGGTTATATACGTATCTAATCCTTTTTACTATTTAGCTTATACATTAAAAGGTAATATGTTAAACTTCTTTAAAGATTATTATTACTTTACGTATAACGATATTTATAAATTTTGTAATATATCTCGAATTATTATTATAAAATAATAAAAATAATTTTTATTTTATTTCTAAATATCCGCTCCGATATACGTTATTGCGGTATTCCCAGTTTAAAACGGAATTATTTTAAAAATTTCTTTAAACTAAATTCTATCGCCGTTTCGTTATAATTATATAGTTTTGTAAATATAAACGCCGTATATAGAAACCGATATATTTTTAGTTAACTTTTACCTTTTCGCATAAGTAATTTTACAGGTTTTTTAACGGTATTTTATTATACGAAAGCGTATTATTAAAATAGCTATACGCTTTTCGAACGCAATAATTAAAATCGTAAATAACTTCTATTACTTTATACAATATATATTATAACTGCAACCGTATCCGAAAAGGTTAATTAATAGATTACAGTATATTTTTAAAAAAAATTTCGAGTTCAACCCTTGTTGTATATTTAACCGTTTTCTACGTTTCCGAATATTTAATATAAATAAAATTCCGTTTCCGTTTAAGTATATAAATAACTATATATACAGTTTTAAAGGTTTTCGAACCGTTATCGCGAAATCGGATTGTAATAAATAAGATAAAAAGTAAGTTACGTTAATTTTTTTCATATAAACTAATAAAAAGGCCGGGAAAAGTTAAGGCTTATAATTATTTTCCGCGGCGTTCCCGGAAACCGTTCTTAAAAATTTAACCAAAAAAAAAGCAATACACAACTAGTATAAAGATCCTATTTAACAAAAAAGTATACAATAACGAAAAAATCATAACAAATATCCTAAATAAACTCGGAAAGTATGCGGATAACGAAAATATATTATTAATTATAAACATAACAACGCTTTATAGAAATCTAAAAATTATAAAACTGTTTCGCCGTTACAAAAATTACTACCGCGCTTATTTTATCTAGCTATACAAATCTTTTTCAGCCTTTAAATATAACTCTTAATAACTTCTTTCAAGAATAATTCGTTAAATACGCGGATAAATATATCGCGAGAAAAAAAACGAACACCTTCAGCAATACGGGAATCCCATAGTATAAAATATTTCGGACCGCCGTATTATAACTACTCATATCGTTAAAGAAATTTAAAACCGTGTTTTAAAACAAAAATATTTAATAAAAAACGCATTCCGTAATTATAAAATCAATATTCGCTTTAACAGCAATAAAAATAACCAATCTTATCGATATTAAAAATATAACAAAAACCGACTTTATAAAGTAAAAAACGGCAAAAAATAACGGTTTAGAAAATTATAAAACTATTTCCGAAAGCCTTAATATATATCACCGTTTCTATTATACAACCGAAAATTATCTCCGGCAACACGTTAACTAAAAGTAATTTACAGTTCCCAAATTAATAAAAGCATATAAAGCTAATAACTTAAAAGCAGTTAGAAAAAAATTAACTTAATTAAATTTTTTAAAACGTAAAAAGAAATTATTATTCAAAAAAATTAACTACAGTTATATAAACAGCTGCTTTACCATTATAACAATTATTGTAATATATAACACCTTGCAAAGCAACAAGAAAAGCGATAAGAAAAGCGATAGGAAACTTTAAAAAACTCTGGGTTTTATTAAATAGCAAAGAATCTATATATAATTTATATGGATGGCATTGGAAATAATATGTTGCCACCCTTGGCGCCAAGCTGTTAGCTTTAGTGTTAAGGATTATTTTGTAAGATATTGTAAAGATTGAAAAACTAGAACTAGAATACAGAAGTCGGTGAGACAGTTGGTTATTTATGGGCCTGCCAAGGTTGCAGCTTTTGGCGTATCCCATAATCCTTAACAGGTGCCCCCTTGGACGAAGAATTGCAGCTGTTCCAGATGCTGCGTGCTTCGTTTGTCGTCTTATTTATCCAAATATCTTTACCTTTATATTTGTTGTAACCGTCGAAGTTGGCAAAAGAAAAGGTAGATTTCCTAACCGTCGAATTGGTAAAGTTTAATGTTAATCCCGTTAAAGTTGTTAAATTCGATATTGCTTTTTAATTACAATAATAATTTGCTATATATTAAAGCAAATTCCCCCGCGCGTTAAAAGCGTTATATTTTATAATATACGAAAATATTTAATTATATCGTTATTAAATATAAAATAATTAAGAAGGTTATTAATATAATAGTTATTGTTAATTTAAAATCGTCAATTAAAAACCGTTAAGTAAAAACTGTTAATAAAAAGCTGTTAATAAGATTATCGGTAATTATTAAAAGGTTAAGGTTATCGACTTAACTATAGAAAGGTATTAACGGATTAATTACCGAATAAAGGTTTGTCGGCGTCGAATAATTGGCGTTAAAATCGTTAAAGCTGGTAATTTTAATACTAACTTTAACGATGTAATTATTAATAATAAAATCGTCGAAATTACAGATATAATATTAATATTAACGATAATGTTGGCGAAGTTAACGCTAATAGGATTATCGGTATTACGGTTAATTAAGAAATTATTAATTTGAATTGAATATAGTTTAACGAGATTAACCCGTATTGCAATATATATAACGTATATTTTATTATTATCTTCCCTTTCGGCAATAATGCACAACGTATACAAGTCGATAAGAAACGAATAAAAAAATGTTATATTTAGTAGGATTTTTTACTTACGCATTTTAAGGGGCTTTTTTCTTAACGAAAATTAATTCGCCGACCCGGATAATAGGTATTATTTGTTAAGGATTATTTTGTAAGATATTATTAAGATTGAAAAACTAGAATTAGAATATAGAAGTTAGTGAAACAGTTGGCTATTTATAGGCCTGCCAAGGTTTCAGCTTTTGGCGTACCTCATAATCCCTAACATTTAGGTTAATTTTGAGAGTTAATACTGCGTATCAGGCCGAATAAAAACATCCCTGTTAGGTATTCTCTAGTGCCCGGGCTAGCATTATTGTTATATTAAAGTTTTAATTCATTTACATATTTATAGTTTCGTGAAAAAATAACCGTTTAATCTAGTTTTCGTTGAAAGTTTTCTTAACTTTATCCTTAAATAAAACTATAAAGGCGGTAAATGAAAATTATGAAAAGAAATCTAAAAAATAGTTTAAATAACATAATTAATTAAACTGTTTTTATTTATTTAATTTATATACAATTTATGACGTAATTTTAAAAAAATATAACTAAATAAAAATATAAAATCTAATATAAATATAACGTCCCATATTACCAAGCGAGCTAAACTACCTAACGAGCCGTTTTTCCGTATTTCGCAATAACAAATTTAAATAACACAACTATAACGTAACAAATTAATTCAAATTAATCGGATTTTTTTTCGCTAGATATATTTACAGTCTTTTTATAAGTACGCGCATTATGTTTAGACTTGCCGTAAACGTTATATTTTCGTTTTTTCGTTTTAACCTTTTTATGATAATTACTTTTAGCTATTATTAGGTGGGATATTTTATTACCTTTTTTTTCGGCTAGGAAAGCTTGTTTTTTTTATATAATAAGTGTTTTTTTTAAAAAAAACTTTTGTTTTTAGTTTTTCGGTATTTGTTAAAAAGATAGTTAATTTCGCGTAATTTGGCGGTTTTTTTTTTCAAAGAAGAATATTTTCGTATAAAAGTATTAAGTTATTTTTTGTTAAAATATTAACCGATTTGATTATTTTTGTTAACGAGCTCCCTTAATAATTTTTAATCGTTTTTTGTAAGTATTGTTCCCGTTTTTTTGTTTTTTTGATATTTCGAGGGATTTTCGACAGTGGGGAAAGAATGGAACCGGCGAAGGTAAGTAATAAGACGGTCGGCGTAAGTACAGTTAAAGGAATTTCCAAATCGAAAAAAATATTATTAGGATCGAATAAAATAAATCCAGTTTTTGCAAAGCCGGATTTAATATTATCGGACGTTATGGCGGTTTTAAATACGTCGAAAAAACCGTTAAGAAATTTTTTTTTGGCGATGTAAATATAATAACGTCGTATTAAATTCTCGATATAAAGCGTATATGCGCGTTTTAAAACGGAAAAATAAAATACGTCGAAAAATTAAAGTTAATAAAAAAATAAAAAGATATGGAAAACGTAATAATGTCGTTATTCGCGTAATATTTTTCGAATTTTATCGAATAATAACTTTCGTAATCGTTAAAAATAAAAAGGCGTTTCGTTTTTTTCATACGTATTTGAATATATTTATCGAAATGCTAAATTTATTTTAAAATTAATTCGTTTGTCGTTTAATTATTATAATTAATTCCGACTTTTTAATCGGATAATAATAAGTTATTATAATATTAAAATTTAAAATAGATTTTTCCCGTTAAAATAATAAATAACAATATAACTTAATTTAATAAATTAATAATTTATTAAATTATAACTTATTTCCGATTATTTTATTAAGTTTATTTAAGTTTTTTAAGTTTTTTATGTTTATAATTATTATATCACATATTATTAAAAGCTTTATTAAAAAATCCGTTTTGTCGAAATTATAAATATCCTTTTCGACAATACTGTATTTTGCGATTATAATCCGAATTAGCTTAAATTACTTGCGAAATATTTTTAATTTTTCGCATAATATCCTTTAATAATTAATTTTTCGAATTAAACGCGTTTGGAATTTTTTTTACCGTTAAACAAATTTCGACGCTTAATTAATTCCGACGTATTCCGTAACGCGTTAAATTAATAATAAATTCGCTATATTTTCAATATGTTAAAACCGGATAGGAAACGTTCGCGTATCTAAATTAAAGATTCGGTCGACAATAGATTTTTTTTGGTCGGCGTTAATTTTCGCGAATTAGGAATATTATCGGTTTAGGTGCGTTTATCGTTATATCGGGCTTTTAAAGTAAATTCGAGAACGTTATATATGGAATACAACTTTTTAAAGTTAAGTTTCGGATTTTATTTTTTTGCCTAAATAGCTAAGTTCATTTTAGATTTTTTTGTAAAACGTTCCATGTTGTTGGTATTAAGAAATATATAATTAAAGTTAGGTAGTTGGCATATTAACAAAATTGGCTCGCTCGGTGGTTTGGCTCGTTCGGTGGTATGGGACGTTATACGAATATTGTTAATTAAAATAAAAATATAAATTCGCAGAATTTATTTTTTAAAATATTAATAGTATTTATGTAATATATTAAAATATCTAAGTTTTTTTTAAATGCGGGGTTATAATCGGGGCTTTTACGATTTGCGAACTGGAAATTCGTAAAACTTTTACGTTTTATATACAAATTTCTAAAAAATATTTTATTACATTTTTAACCTAAAAAGTTATACTTTTTAAAAATGTAAAAAATATTATAAAAGAGGAAAATTAAAGCTTACGTAATTATTAAACGGTTTTGTATTTTTATACTTTACATTATATATAAATTTATTAAGTTATAGCTTTGTAAATAAGGTGTGTTTTGATGTAAAAGCTGCAATTAGACCTTTTTTTTTCGTCTTACTGTATATAATTCTCTATTAAAGTTTAGATGCTAACTAACTTAAAATTTTTAAAAATCGAAAAATCGGATTTCTCCAGGTTTAATTAAAGTTAATTAATTATAAATACCCAACTAGGATGTTTAACTTATCTATACAACGTAGTACGGTACTTCTAGGGCTTTAAGGCATTGCTAGGTCTCGTACGGGCCATACAAATTAACAGGGGTTTTGGAGACCGCCCCATGCGCACGAACCGCATAGTGAACTTACCTTTACTTTTCCTAATCAGGACGCGCTAAATTCCAAATTAGGAATCGGTTCTAAGGGAGCGGAGGACGACATAATAACCCTTCGTTCCACTCCCTTCGTTCCTTAGTACGTTAAAACGAGGGCATGTGCGGTACCAAGTTGGATACGCATCGATTCGAGTATCGTTTTAACCCCCTCCCCTTGAACAACCTGCCTTCCTGGGTTCGTCAAAACTAATCCTCTCATAACGTCCATTGCTTCACAGCTAAATCGTGATTCTACAGTCCTTCTGCAGTGACCAAAACTAGCAGTTCCACACCGCTGCCATGTCTGCTCCTACCTCCCCCCCGGGTGGCACTCTACTGGACACCTTCAAGAAGTCCTTTGTTGATGTCCCCGTTGACGCTGACAATGACAATGCCATCGCCACTGCCGAGTTTCTCGACGCCGCTGAGTCCCTGACTACTATATTCGGTTTGCACTATCCCATGTTGCTTGTGGTGGTCCCTCTGGCCTACTCCTTGTTGACGCTCTGTCGCTCTTTAGACGCTCTCGGTTCCGTCGCTTTCTCACCAGTCAAAAACGACATGATGGGCAACATCAAGGTACGGGTTTGAGCTCTGACACGAAGCACTGCCTACGATACGAAGCGTTCGACGGATAAGAGGCTGATGGCAGTGACTTGCACAGAAAATACGTGAACGCCAGCTTGCTGCTCCAGCCGAGTCCGAAACGCTGCAGGCCCTTGTCAAGAACGAGCTCAAGGACAAGAAGCATGTTGCCACTGAAGGATTGCTGTGGCTGGTCCGGTACGCCGCTTCTGATGCCCCTTTTACCTCTCTCGGGGCATCCGACTAACTCAGTCTATATAGCGGCCTGGACTTCACGTGTATTGCACTGAGCCAGAATGTGGCCAAGCCATCTGAGGAACTCGCCGACTCGTTCAGAAATGCTTACGGCGCTACCTTGAAGCCGCACCACAGCTTCCTTGTGAAACCCGTATTCTCTGCCGCGCTAAGCGCCTGCCCTTACCGCAAGAATTTCTACGAAAAGCTGGGTTCCGACGAGGCAAAGGTGCAATCCGAGCTCAGGGTGTACCTGGCAGCCTTGGAGAAGGTGGTCGGCATTCTGAAGGGTTTCCAGGACCGCAAGGAGGCCAAGTGGTAAGGGGTCAGGCGGATACACGTAACTTTGACGGGGGTTGAAGTGGGAATACAGTAGGCATGATATAGCTATCGGGGATTATACCCCGGTCACCTCCGGGTTTATCAAGTATCTAGATAATGAATAAGCTTCGAACCCATCGGGGTCAGGCCGCGTGGCGGTAACCCCGTCAGGGTCCAGCGGTCAGCCAGGTTTTCTCCTCTAGCCCGGATGCTACCTCGCTTCAGCTGTCCTGGAATATGAGTTGAATCCTCTCTTCAGAGTCAGGTCGTGGACAAAAAATTTGTCACACTTTACTCTTACCCCCTTAGACCTCAGCAAAGTGATATGAATGGATAAACCATTTCACATTTGCCGACCTCAGAATGCACAATACGTTATAGGTCAATTATAAGAAAATTAATGATAGGAATATTTTTCTCTTGAAGCGTTCTGCTGGATTTTCTATAATCTTTGCAAATAGCTGCTGCATCGGAATAAGTTGCTCTTAAGCAGTGTGAGGGTGTGACAAATTTTTTGTCCACGACCTGAGAGTTAAACTGACCTTCCTCTACCTGAGATAGAGCGACGTTACTTCTTTCAACAGTGGTATATGTAGGTATAATAAAGGATACACGCAGACCAACACGTGCAGACGGTCCAGAATTGCTTGTCGACAGGGGGAGTGACCCATCCCCGGGAAGGAGGGGAGCGGGGGGGCGCAGTCGTGGTGCGCTACGTCACTATTGGGTGTAATCTGTATAGTGGTAAATCTTAGTACCTAGTAGTAATCCCCGTAACTGACGGCTATTAAGGAGGGCTCCGGGTTGGAAACCTCGTATTAGCAGTAGCATCCGAGGCGCAGAGACCCCCTCTACCTCACCATTTTAACACCATCTATTTTTGTGACCCTAAGGTATGATCATGAATGAAATACGTAGCATCTGTATGCTGATCAAGTGCCTTGGAATACTCGTACTCAAGCGTAAACCCCCACATGTCGCCACCTTTGAGGTGGGGCTGTTATGATATAAAGATCATGCGCATTCTGGCCTCCTCCCACCGTTTGATGCTTTTAGGTCACCATCATAAACATCACTCGCGATATATTACTTAATACCACCTGTGGAGTATTGTTCAAGTCCAGTTCTTACGACAGGGCGACCACACCTATTTGCTACATCTCCCCTCCCACCAGGGAGAAGTTCGCCATGTATAACATCTATTTTCTACTCCCGCTCGGTCTCAGCGGCCTCGTATCCGCTGGACCTTTAAGCTCTCGCCAGTTTGTGCCTAACTACCCTCCGACGTCAACATCAAAAGGGTTCCGCCTCATTGTGAACGTTACCGACCCTACGAAAGATCTCAGCCCCCCAGTCAACGGTTGGAGTTTCTCGACCGTCCATACCGGCGCTGGACTAAGCGATGCCGTCGTCTCTGCAGATCAAGGCATTGGTAGGATATATTACCAAAACGGCACCGCCGAGGAAATCCGATACAAGTCGGGCAGCATTCTGAGCGATGGCGGTACCCCACTCTTCCCTTGGGGCATCCAAGTTCAGGCAAAGGGCGAGGTGGATGAGCCCGCAGTTCGTGTCAACGCTGGCTCGGGGACTAAGGGCGTTGCTCTGTCTGCTTTTCCCGAGCCATACTCGTATTTGACGGGTACCAACCCCGGTGTCTATGCTGTATGCCCTCGAATTATCCCATACTACAACGCTACGTTCAACGTCGTCCGCTGGGCATATGATGAGTTCAATTACGCCACCGGCCTTTACGAGCGCACCGTCCCTGAGGATTGTGTTGCCGTTAACTTTCTGCCCCAATGCGCAGACTTGCCGGAGCTGCCGGAAGGCAGCCTGAGCAGTCACGAGTTCGCGGCCAACTCCAAATGCTACGAGGACGTTAGGTCTATTGACTGGCCTCAATATGGCCCGTCAAGGATATGATGTGGATATACATTTTATGAACGCTACGGTTGAGAGGTGGACATGATGCATTATCGACTACAGAACCTTTAATATAGTAATGTTTAATCAGTGATGTATTTGAAGGCCGCCATAATACCCTCTATCGCCTTAGGGGAACTATTATCCCATTCAATTCTGTCTATACTATCATATGCGACAGCGGGCTGAATTTCTCGACGCGACAGTGACCCTGTTGGAATACAGACTCAGGGGCATGAACAAATCGTGTGTAGTTAATCTCCGGACGCCCACACCGCTAAAACCCCCCAAAAATATCAGAAATCCCACCACCACCTTGCATTTTCTAAAGCCATTACGGTCTTA
Organism: Monosporascus sp. 5C6A; assembly: GCA_004155035.1. Lineage (NCBI taxonomy): Eukaryota > Fungi > Ascomycota > Sordariomycetes > Xylariales > Monosporascus > Monosporascus sp. 5C6A. The sequence goes on along the minus strand of QJOB01000141.1, from coordinate 106,539 downwards.
AAATATAATTTCTTTACGTTCCGCCGGTTATTCCTTGAAATGGAAACTTGCAAATTAACGGAAACTAAACGTACAGTTATTGGGCTTTATATAAAGCCGAAAAACCGTTCTGCAATTAGGTTTAACATTATCCGCCGTTATAAAAAATTAAAAGCCGCCGGCCGTTTTATTACTTTTAAATCATATTTAAAACTTAAAACGCACGTTAAAATAATAGTAATAAATTTTTAACAATTAATTCGAATTATTATTAAGAAATAACGCAGGTTTTTTAAAACTGCAAAAATATTAAATAAATCTAAAATTAAGCTTTATCGAAAAACAGTTTGCAAAACCTTTAAACGTAACAAAAAAGGTAAGGATTATTCTGTAAAATATTATAAAAGCTGAAGAACTAGAACTAGAATACATACAGTAGAAGGATGGACCCCTTTTCTGAATTTACCCACTTCCTGAATCGCTCCATAACACCAAATACGAGGCTATCAATAATAACAAAATTCAGTATCTTAACGAAAACAGTATATTATTGATTTATTCCAATTGCTATTCGAATTGCATGTTTTTTATTAACGTGCGATTAATTTCCATAGGCTTTTCGACGAAGTTCTTGGCGTGAATTCGTTTATACTTTTTTGCGGAAACCTTAATAGCTTTTTTAGTTTTTATAATTTGTTTTATTTCGGGAAATATATCATTAAGGGTCCTAGTTATTGTAATACGTGCGTAAGATTTTATAGCTTTTAGCCGCTTTTATAAATACTTTTTATCGTAATATAATAGGCCGGTTTCGGCGGATTTAAAATTTAAGACTTTTTAGGTTTTTTTTAAACAAAGTACGAATATAATAAAAAATAGCGATTTTTTGCGAATAAATAGTTAGGAATTAATCTTAAATGTCCTTGCTTTTTTTAGGGGTATATTATATTATAAAATATTCGTTAAAAAGCTAATAAGTTAATATTGGCTCTGGGATTTATTAACGCGGGAGTTTCCCAATTATTTTCGGGTTTTGGAACGGTTTATCCGGGTTAAACGGTATAATTTCTGTTACCCTAAAGCCCGAATAAATATTTCGGTTATTAAAGGCTTTCGTTAAAACTTCGCGATAAATTCCAAGGAAACGTTGTTTGTTAATAAAAACTAACGTTACGAAAAAGCCAAAATCCATGGTTTTTTAATAATAATACTTTTTTAACGTAACGAATACGCCGATATTAAACGGTTACATAATATGGAAATTATATAAAAATATATACAAGTAACGTATTTAATTTTTTTTTTTTGCATTTACCTATAAATTAAGTTATAATATAAGTAACGTATTAATTTAAAATAAAAAATTTCTAATTGCTTAGGTTTAAACGTTTCGTTTCGGGAAAATATACCTTACGAAGTTATTCGAAAGCGGTTATAACGTTACTTTAATTATTTTTATTAAAAGCGTATTTTTATTCGGGAAAGTAATCGGGAAATTATTATTTTTAAAGGTTGAAACCCGTAAAAATTATTACCGGCGTAAAGCGTTTTCCGAAAGCTGTAATAATTTCGATTATCGTTACTTAAACTATTACTTCGGAAACTTTTCGAAACCTACGTTTCGTAAGGGAATTCTTAATTACCCTCCCTTTTTTCGTTTCGCTTTTTCGTACGTTTATTTCGTTTATATTTACGATATTTTCCTTTTTAATATTCAGCTCGCGTACGTATGTTTTAAAGCGCCGTTGGAAATTTCGGATTTTATCGGAAAATTCGAGAGACGTACGGAAAACTTCGAAAAAGTCTTACAACTTATCGTATAACCGTAAATAACGATTAATAAAACGTTTAACCCAATATTTCCTAAAGAAATAACTGCCTTTATTTGACGTATTTTAAAATCGAACGGCGTCCTCTTACTATCTTCCTCATCCAATATCCAATTAACGAATTTCTCTTTTTGTAAAAGGCTAAGGATTTGTTGGTATTAATGCGTTTCGAAGTGCGGTTTGGCACTTTTCTTTCTAATAAATAGGATGCTTTCGGTTACACCCCATTTGCTAGCCATTGCTTTTTGCTGAAAGCCCGTAACGACTTCTGCCAAAGCCTCCTTAATGTAATGCTTATCATCAGGCCCTATTTCAAATTGGAGCTTCAGAAACGTTATATAGGTTGAGATATCATGAATTGTTGATAAAAGGGGTTGGGCGTTGGAAGAGGGAAGCCCAATTCAGGAAGTGGGGGCGAGGCGCTAAAGGGCCAAATTAATCCGGCTCTAGTTGAAAATCACACTAAAAACAGCGATTTTGCTACTTTTTCAATCAGCCACAACTTCAAAAAGAAAAATCTTAAAAATAAGCAAATTAAATTATTTTATAGATAATTATGAAAGGCCGAGGGTTTACTTAAAAGGAATTATAAAATTCTTTAAAATGCAAAAGTTGCATAACGTTAAACACAAATTTAAGTTGAAATTCTTTGTTCCCTATACAAATCTGGTCCATTTTGTATGGGAACCAAGGATTTTTAACTATCTCCTACGAATATCTTAATGTAACTTTTGCATTTTAAAGAATTTTATAATTCCTTTTAAGTAAACCCTCGGCCTTTCATAATTATCTATAAAATAATTTAATTTGCTTATTTTTAAGATTTTTCTTTTTGAAGTTGTGGCTGATTGAAAAAGTAGCAAAATCGCTGTTTTTGGTGTGATTTTCAACTTGGGCTGGATTAATTTGGCCCCTTACTGTAAGTCGGTGAAACAGTTGGCTATTTATAGGCCTGCTAAGACATGTCAAGGTTGCAGCCCTTAGCGTACCCCATAACCCCTGACAAAAAAAGCATATTACAAAGTACGCTATAAATTAAAAGAATTCTGAAAAAAATAAACAACACGGTAAATGTTATATAAAATTTATAAAACGTATGTTAATATTTTTTAATATTAATTTAAAAAGGCCTAACGTCTCACACCACCTCGCGAGCCAAACCACCTCGCGAGCCAATTTTATCAACATACCAACTACTTAACTTCAATTGCCAATTTTTCAACACCAACAACATGGAGCGTCTTACAAAAGAATCTAGAATAAACTTAGCTATTTAGGCGAAAAGACGAGATCCGAAACTTAACTTTAAAAAGCTATATTCTATATATGACGTTCCCGAATTTACTTTGAAAGCCCGATTTTACGGCAGACGCGTCCGAACCGATATTTTCCCCGAATTGCGAAAATTAACGCCGACCGAAAAGAAATCTATTGTCGAAAAAATCCTTGACCTAGATGCGCGAGCGTTTCTTGTCCGGCTTCAGCATGTTGAAGATATGGCGAATTTGTTATTAGCTTAACGCGTTACAGAACGCGTCGGGTTTAACTGGGCATCGAGATTTGTTCGACGGCAAGAAAAGCTTAAAACGCGTTTAAATCGAAAGATTAATTATTAAAAGGTATTATGCGAAGATCCAGAGGTATTTCGTAAGTGGTTTAAGCTGGTTCGGGTTACAATTGCAAAATACGGCATTACAGAAGAGGATATTTACAACTTCGACGAGACGGGCTTTTTAATAGGGTTTTTAATGGTATGCGGTATAGTAATTACAAGTGCTGAAAAACGTGGAAGATCTAGATAGGCATAATAAGGCAATCGGAAATAGGTTACAGTTATACAAGCTGTTAATTCGTAAGGTTGGGTTATACCGCCATTTATTATTTTAACGGAGAAAACCTACCTTAGTTCCTAATATCGCGACAACCTATTACCAGCCGATTGGAAGGTTGGTACCAGTTATAATAACTGGATAACGAACGAATTAGGTATAAAATAAATTTAACATTTCGATAAATATACTCGAACGCGTACGAAAAGAACGAAACGCCTCCTTATCCTCGACGGCCACGAAAGCCACCATTCGATGAAATTCGAAAAATACTGCGCGAACAACGGCATTATTACGTTTTTCATGCCTTCCCATTTTTCCTATCGGTTCCAACCTCTTGACGTATCTTGTTTTTCCGTTTTAAAGCGTACGTATACGCTTTATATCGAGAATTTAATGCGACGCTACCATACCCATATTACGAAAGAAAATTTTCTCGCCGGCTTTTACGACGCGTTTAAAGCTGCCATGACGTCCGATAACATCAAATCCGGATTTACAAAAGCTGGACTTGTTCCATTCGATCCCAATAATGTCCTTTCCGAATTAGAAATTCCTCTAATCGTACCTACGCCGACCGTCTCGCCGCTTACCTCCACCGGTTCCATTCTTTCCCCTCCCGCGAAAACCCCTAGAAATATCCATAAAGCAACGAGGTAAGGACGTTACTTGCAAAGAAAAATCAGAAATTATCAGGGTAGCTCGCCGACAAAAATGGTTAAATCGGTTAATCTTTTAACCAAAAGTAACTTATTGCTTTTATACGAAGTTACGCTTTTTCGGGAAGAAACCGTCCAATTACGCAAAACGAACCATCTTCTTAATAAACGCCGAAAGACCAAAAATAAACGTCTTTAAAAAGGAGGAACATTTATTATACAGGAAGGATAAGTTTTTTTGGCCGACAAGGAAGGGGGTGGTAAAAAAATACAGCTAACAGCAGCTGAAGGTAGTCGTCGTAAGAAGGTTAAGACGAAAAAACGGAAATGTAACATTTGCGGTAAGCCGGGACATAATGCGCGTACTTGTAAAGAAGCTGTAGATACGTCTAGCGAAAAAGAATCCGATTAATTTGAATCGATTTAATGTGTTATGATTGTTTAATTTGAATTTGTTGTTACAGAGTGCCAAAAAACGGCTCGCGAGGTGGTTTGGCTCGCGAGGTGGTGTGGGACGTTATTTAAAATTAGATATAATAACCGTACAGATTATATTATATACGGCGTTAACGAAAATTATAGAAAACCCACTTTAAATAATTATTTAAAAATATATAAATCAAAGTTTATATTTTAAAATATTTTATAAATTCAAAACAAACCTTTTTATCAATTTTAATTCGGGGTTTCGTATTAATAGAGAGATATTTTAACTAAATATTAAAACGGAAACGGGATAAGGATTTTTTATTAGTTGTCGGCAAATGCGTTGCATTTCTGGAAACTGGGAGGAGGAGGTTGCTTGCTTTGCTGTCCTAGAACTAGAGATGGAGGAGGAGCAGCTATATATAAGCTTCAGCTTCTTTGTCCTTGCAATCCTAGGACCATATCAAAGCCCGTTTGTTCTTTTCATCGCTCATCTAACAAATCACCTTAACTGCCGATATTAGTAATTAATTTAAAAAGTTACAAAACTACGTAAGATTTATAAAAATTTTAATATCTTGTTTTATTTTTTAATAATAAATAAATGTTAAATACGGGTTTAAAATAATATTATAAAAAATAACCTCACTTATTATTATAAAAATATTATGTTATTAAAAACCTTACAAAATTACTTATATTATATAACTATATGGAAACCTGGGTAGATTTTTAATAATAATATATAATATAACGTATTACATAAGCAAGCTGCGCGTATAAACAAGCTGCGCGGATTTTGATAGCTCGTAATAATTAATTTAAATAACTTAAATATAACCTAATAATTCTATTTTAATTAACGGTATTTTCTGTCATTAGCCGTATTTATAGCTTTAAAACAAATTTACGCATAATATTAAGGCCTGTTACGAACGCTATATTATTATTTCTTCCTCCTAGCCGTTTACGACCGATTATCTTTTAACGTATTTAAGCCAATATTGCCCCTATTTCGAAAGTATCAAAGCCGATTAATAATATAACGATTACCAACCGAACTCCTAACCTATATACGCAAGCGTTTTCGGTCCGGCTTTAATATATAGAAGATATTTGCAAAATACGTCGTATTAAAAGATTAAAAAACTTCGTTATAAGGCACGTTACAAGACTGTGGGGTAAGGCTGTAAAGCTTGTTATAGGATACGTTTTAAGGCGCGTTACAGGGCGTTCATTACAAGGCGTTTGTCGTAGGACGTTTATCGCAGGGCTGTCGGGGTTAATTTTGTAATAACTCGATTTTACGTAATTAATATTTTAAAATAAACGTTTCCAATAAAAGAAAAACACTTATTATAAAGAATAAACAAGTCTTTTTAGCTAATACAAAAAGTGGTATTAAAGAATATTGTAAATAAATTTTAAAAATAATCGGTTATAAAACGCCTAAAAGAAAACAATAGCAATATACGTCCGTAACAAATCTTAATATAATGCGTGGATTTGTTTTAAAGCTGTAAATACGGCTAGCGATAAAAAATACCGTTAATTAAAATAGATTTATTGCGTTATAGTTAGGTTATTGGGATTAGTTATTACGAAATGTTAAAATTTGCGCAGCTTGCTTATATACGCAAGTTGCTTATATACGCAGCTTGTTTATATAATATATTATAATATATAATTAAATCAGAATTAAATAAGCGAAAATACGAATGTAACATTATTGCCGAAATAAAATATATTATCGAAATGGAATAACGGGAAATTAAGCCTTATATTTTTATAAATTAATTATAATTATATTTAAATATATAACGTCCCACACAAGCTCATCGGACACACAAGCTCATCGGACACTTTTTTAGCCATTCTTACCACCTATCTTCAATTGCCCATATCTCAACACCAACAATATGGAACGCCTTACAAAAGAAACCAGAATGAACCTAGCCATTCAGGCTAAAAAACGAGACCCGAAACTTAGTTTCAAACGGCTTAGTTCTATATATGAAGTCCCTTTATCTACTTTAAAAAATCGAATTTACGGCAAACCTTCCCGAGCCGATATTATCTCGAATCTGCGAAAATTAACGCCGACCGAAAAGCAATTTATTATCGACCGTATCCTTAATTTCGATACGCGAGCGTTTCCTGTCCGGTTTTAGCACGTTAAAGATATGGCAAATCTGTTATTTATTTAACGCGTTACAGGACGCATTAAAGTTAACTGGGCGTCGAATTTTGTTAGGCGGCAAAAAAAACTCCAGACGTATTTAAATCGGAAAATCGATTATTAACGGGTTTTATGCGAAAATCCAAAGACGTTTCGCAAATGGTTCGAGCTTATCCGGGTTATTATCGCAAAATACGGTATCGTAAAAAAGGATATTTACAACTTTGACAAAACAGGATTTTTGATAAGGCTTTTTATAGCAACGGGTATAGTAATTACCAGTACCGAAAAACGTGAAAAATTTAGATAAACGTAACAAGGGAATAAAAAATGGGTTATAGTTATTCAAGCTGTTAATTTCTAAAATTAAGCTTTACCGCTATTTATTATTATGGCGGGGAAAAATTATTTTAAATCCTAATATCGCGATAGCAAATTACCGACCGATTAAAGGCTTGGTATAAGCCATAATAGCTAAATAACAAACGAATTAAATTTAAAATAAATTCAACATTTCGATAAACATATTCGAACGCGTACGAAAAATTCGAAACGTCTCCTTATCCTCAACAACCACGAAAGCCATTATTCGATAAAATTCGAAAAATACTACGCCAACCACGACATTATTACTTTTTGCATACCCGCACATTCCTTTTATCGGCTTTAACCTTTTAATGTATCTTGTTTTTCTGTTTTAAAACGCGCTTATTTACGGTATATCGAAAACCTAATACGACGCCATTATACCTATATTACCAAAAAAAATTTCCTCGCCGGTTTTTACGACGCGTTCCAAGCTACCATAACGTCCAACAATATCAAATCTGGATTTGCAAAAGCTGGTCTTATTCCATTCGATCCCAATAACGTTCTTTCCGAATTAGAGGTTCCTCCAATTTTGCCTACGCCGACCGTCTCCCCGTTAACCTCCGCCGATTCCATTCGTTCCCTGCCCGCAAAAACCCCTAAAAATATTAAAAAAATAACGAAACAAAAACGTTATTTGCAAAAAAAAATTGGAATTCCGCAAAATAACACGTTAAAACAAAAAATAACTGAATCGGTTAATTTTTTAACCAAAAGTAACTTATTACTTTTGCACGAAAATGTTTTTTTTCGGAAAGAAACTATCTAATTACGCAAAACGAACCATATCTTAAGTAAACGTTACAAAACCAAAAATAAACGTTTTCAAAAAAAAGAAACACTTATTATACAAAAGGAACAAACTTTTCTGGCTTAAAAAAAAGGAGGTAGTAAAAAATTACAACCAACAGCAGCTGGAGGGGGTCGTTGCAAAAGGGTTAAAACCAAAAAACGGAAATGTAACATTTATAGCAAGCCTAGACATAATGCGCGTACTTGTAACGAAATTGTAGATACGTCTAGCGAAAAAGAATCCGATTAATTTTAATTAATGCAATATATTGTTATTAAGTTATTTAAATTTGTTGTTACAAGATGCCAGAAAGTGTCCGACGAGCTTATATGTCCGATAAGCTTGTATGGAACGGTTATATTTATTTTAAAAAATTACGATTTTATTAAATATTAATTTTTACATTTAAAATAAAAAGGTAATTTTAGTAACTGTTATAATTATTATAATTATAATTTTTAACTATTTAATATAATTTTAAAAAAGGCGTCCGAGAATTAATTATATCCGATTTGTACCCTTCATCTAATTACGAACGCCACAATTGCTATTCGCCGTTGCAGTTCCTTCAAGTACGGTGTGCTACAGGGATCACTGGAACAAAACCCAGAAATCATGAATAGGTGTACCTCGAGGCGAATTTAACCGCATTTTTAATGAATTAAGCAGTGATTGGACTTTTTGTTAACGTAATATGCGTTAAACCACTTTAACCTGACAAGCCTAATTGACCTTATTGTCGACCTGACTGACTGACCTGGCTGACCTAATTTAGATGACCGTATCGTCGACCTGGCCTTATTGTTGATTTGTTCTAAAACCTGGAAGCCCTAAAAGCCCTGGGGCGCGTGCGTATGGGTCTGTCTCTTGGACCCTGCTAATTTGTATGGCGCGTACGAGACCTGACAACGCGCTGGAACCCTTGCCTTAGCTCTTAAGCTGATCTTATTGCCGATCTTGTCACCGACGTAAGCTGACTGTCTTGACTTAACTGACCTGACCTGATCGCCAAGCTAATCGTCGACCTGGCTAATTATCGATCTAATTAATTTTATTAATTTGATTTAAAAGATTTAATTTCTTTAAAACTATTTAACGTAATGTTATATTTGCTTATATATATAATAAATTTATTGCTTAATTATATTTAACATATGCCGCAATTATACTGCGGGCAGGCTTAGGTTATTAAAAACGGCGCACCTTACCCAAAGCGCTGTAATCGCACCTAAGTACCCTAATTTCACTCTTGGTTTAATAACCAAATTAATAAAGATAAATCTCTTTTTATAGCTTTATTTTAAAAATTAAATAGTTTTAATTATTTAAAAGCTTTCCGCGAATTTCTGCAACTTTTTCTAGTTATTATACATATAAATAAAAATGCGTATTGTTATTATACGCCAAAAAAAGAATAAAGATCTACGAATTTAAAAAATATTATTAGAATTACTTTAAATTCATACCTTAACGGTAACAGGATATATGTAATAGCGGAAATTGACATTTATCTTAATAAATAAACGTTTAAACTTATTTTCAATAGCGTTTTTAAAGCTTTAATTTAATTGTATTATAAAGTTACTGCTGTTAACTCTGTGGAATATATAGTGGAAATGAGCTGGAACGGGTGAGGTGCGCCGCTTTTTTTGAGCCGTCCTATTTCAGCTATATTTTATTTTTCCTAGCAACCTTAACAGCTATCAGCTTCCTAGTAACCTGTAGATGACCTACCTATATCCCCGAAATGCTTGTACCTAGCTGATATACCTAATTTTGTATATATTTTGTACCGTTTTCAATTAGCATTAACATTGCAACAATATACCTATTACATTTTAATATTATATAAAGTACGACATATTATAATAATATATAAAAATATTAACAGCGAAAGCAGTTAACTTTGCGGGTAATAATACGCCGTACGCCGTAGTTTTTTTGGGGATCTCTTTAACGGCGATTACAATATACGTAATATCGCGTATATAAGCCGGCGGCGTTACGGTTAGCTCCGTTACGAATTAATAATTATGGAAAAAAACAAAGCGATTTAAAGCTGCTATTAGCTTCTTTATGGTATTGCAGGGCTTGCCACTACCAGAACTACCTTCCGGCGGCAGAGGAAGGTATATTATATCTTATTAATTAACAAAAACGCGTATCTTAAAAAGAAAGCTTATAAGCGCAGCAGTAAGGTGTTTTTGTTGTTGTTGTTAAGGTACGCCAGATTGCAGGTAAGCGTAAAAAGCAACAAAATATGCTAATAATAATAACTAATTAAAAATCACACCTAAAACGTTAGCTTTTAACTTAGCATGTAAGGTTTAAAGTAAATCTTATACGGGTTACCAGGAAGCTGGCAGCTGTCAACTTATTTAGGGAAAATAAAATATAGCCGAAATAGGATGGCTCTTTTTTTTGTCCAGCGCCTGCGCGGGGTAGCCCTACTTATTAAAATTTTTGGTTTGTCCCAGTGCTCCCTGTGGTGCACCCTATTCAAGGTCTCCGAGGTCCCTCAAACCCTGTTGCAGAGGACTTTCAACAGTTCCGAATAGCCTAGCGGATATGAGAGGAGGGTAATAATGATTTTATTTTCCCAAGCTACACGGCTCAAGCTAAGTAGGAAGACATCGTGATATCCAGGTTAAGATGGGAGAGGTCATATTTCTTTCCGATCGTTAGCCTCTACCAATATACGGGGGGTCCGTTACGCCATTCGGTGCGTTCTTTCTCCGTCTGATTGGAGGGTAGGGGTGGCCAGTTGACTGGCTGGTGTGCGAAGGAATTTGTGGGATCACTCCATCCCTTGCTTATTGTATGAGAGGTATCCCTTTGCCGCCGTATGGAGCAGATCAACGAGACGGTAAATGCAAGACCTAAGCACCCCGGCGGAATATGCTGCCGAGATATCTACTGTTCCCCGCAACTCCTTCCTGGCCGACAGAGCGCATCACTGACATCGAAATGTGAGGACGACATAGCTGAATTTTAAATAGCTTTTCGCAGGTGAACCACGGCGCCAAGATGGCTACGGTGACCCCCCGCAAGCTAGTATCGAATTACGTTTCGGCTTCCATTGCCGTCTCGTTCGGCGGTCTACTCAATGGCTACGATACGGGCTGCATCGGCGCCATCTCGCACATGAGACAGTTCACCGAGACGTGGGACGGATGCCCGCTTGCCTGCTTGGCATCACCGTCTCCATCATGATGCTGACCGGCACGCTGCCTTCCGTGTTTGCTGGCCACCTCGCCGATCGACATGGTCGTCTTAAGATCATCTTGCCCGGCGCTATCCTTTTCGCTATGGGAGCTGCGCTGCAGGGTACTGCGCATAACCTGACGCAGTTTATTGTCGGTAGAGCGCTGGGCGGCTTTGGCCAGGGCATGTTCCTGGCCAACATTGCCGTCTATATCACCGAGATTGCGCCCCCCAGAAACGCGGGAGGCTGGTTGCGCTACCCCAGTTCATGGCTACGGCCGGTGTCTGTCTCGGCTACTTTTCTTGTTACGGAACCGTCGGTCACGTCGAGTTTCGCGTGGAGGCTGCCGTATGTAGTCCAGGATATTATCGCAATTACGCTTGCCTTGAGCCGCCCGCTCCTCCCCGAATCTCTACGGTGGCTGGCTTTACGCGGGAGGTCTGAAGAGGCCGGTTTGGCGTTGCGGATGCTTGACTTCAATATGGACGAAGCTCGGGGCTTCCTTTCCGTCGCTCAACAACAACCAAGTCTCTCGGGGTGGCAGAACTTTGCACTCCTGTTTCGAAGAAACTATCGCCCCCGCATCTTCCTGGCGCTTTTCCTGCTTGGTAGTAAGCAATTTCTGGAGTTACTTATCCCCCTTTATTTCCTAGCTCAACAGCGCAGGTTTTCAATGTGTGGTTTTTAGGAGTCTATGGCCCCGAATCCTGTCTTATAAGCCATTCACCTAATTGACCACAGAGGATAATAACTGACTCTGGATGTCACCTTATAGTGGTGCAACTGGGGGGAATCGACGCCATCACATACGTGAGTCTCCCATTCCACCCCTTGAACGTATTGCTAAGTCGTATTAGTACACTCCCATCCTGTTTGGACAAGCCGGTTTGGCTTCGGACAATGCCTCATTCCTGGCCTCTGGCCTCTCGTCCATTCTAATGCTTGCCATTTCTATTCCGGCGTTCATGCTTGCCGATAGATGGGGAAGACGCACGTCGGCGATATCTGGGGGTATAGGACTTTCCGGTTGCATGCTGGTCAGCGGAAGTCTTTACGCCGCAGAAGCTGTGCATCCGTCTGGGTTCGCGCGGTGGGTTGTCACTGTTGCTGTCTATGTATTCGGTCTCACATATTGTTCGACATGGGGGATAGTGGGCAAGATTTACGCTTCTGAGATCCAACCAGGAAACACCCGCACCGCGGCTAACTCTGCAGCGATGGGTTTCAGCTTCGTAAGCACCTTGGTCGGAAATGCTAGGATGGTTTTCCATTGCTGACATGCAATTTCTAGTTCGCCAATTGGCTAGTCGCTTTTGTAACCCCTATTCTCCTGGATACGTCTACCTTCAGCGCGTATTTCGTTTTTGGCGGTCTCGCCCTCTGCACTACCGGCGTGCTTGCCGCTTATATGCCGGAGACCAGGAGCCGCTCACTGGAGAACATACAGGAAGCCTTTCACAGGCCCGCTATCAGTAGCGTAGCACGATATCTGCGACCGCTCATCCCTTCACTGCGACACAGGGTCGTGAATCACCCCGCCAACGAAGAGATTGAAATGGAGCGTCGGAACCAGACTGGTCCAGCAGAAGCCATATCGATTTCCTACGGAGGCGTCACTCGGAGCTTGAGGCATGACGTGGCCTCGGCCTAAATCTAAGTCCGATCGCTACCAGACGGTCGTATGAGCACAGGCGCCAGTCGGCGTTCGTGATAGAGGGGTTAAGGGTTGCAAGTGACGGTCCTAAAGCATATGCTTAGAATGTTACCGCCCGTAAGTACGCTTGTAGTTCTCCGGGGGACCTACTGCACGATGGTGTTATATAGGAAGTTAAAAAAACATGAAGGCCCTGCAATATTAATATCCCCTGGGCGGAGTTCAATATCACATTAACGATACAATATTACATGTCTTTGCGTGTGTTTAGCCTGAATCATGCCCCATGTCATTGGCGTAGCTGGGTTAGGTTGGTGTAGGTTTAGAATCATATATATATATGTATGTATATGTGTGTGTACGGGTACGACCCAGGATGAGAGAGGACGAGAAGTTAAATAGTCCAATATGTAGCACATCTTACAATCTCACAGCCCCAAAAGGCAGTGCTCACAAGTGCGCTCTCCCCTCTAATTTCCGCCTTCTCCTCTCCTCCTTCACGAGATTCTTCATCTCCGCCGTCTCCTCAGGCGACAACTTCGCAGGTTGTCCCCTGTCGACTGCAGCAGCTTCCTCGAATAGCTTAGCACCAAGCGTATCCGCGAGCCTTAGTACACGCGTGCTAACCGTGGCACCGTCTCGTCTGTTCTTGCCTTCGCGCCGGCTCAAGGCGATCTTCTCTATGAAATCCCATAGCCTACCCGAAGCCAGGAGCGTGCCGGTCTTGGCGTCCCGAGGAACCACCCAGTCCGGTGCAAGGCGTAGGCGCGCGGGCGCTTTTGCACTTTTCGGTTTGATTGTGTATACTATGCCCTCCTCCTCGAAGCGCTGATACGAGTTCTTAAGGGTCTGTGCGATGCCCCGAAGTCAGCAATCGCAGGATGACGGAGTTAGGGCCCAATCTCGGAGCCCGGGAATGCTAAGAGATACTGAAATTGACGGATGCTGCCAACCATGATCCCCTAAGCAAGGTACAGATTGGATATAGAAGACTCTGGATGCTCACCTCCTTGTTTACTGCTTCAAAATAACTGAGATCGCCTTGATGGTAGAGCGTCTTGCCAAGCTACATCAACTGTTAGACCTAAATTGTTACACAAACTATATTTCATGACTTACTAGTTGTGCGGTACTCTGCGTTTTCGCGACCTCGATCCAAATCCCGTCCATATCCTTGTTTGGGGGAGTTAGGCCTATCAAAGAGACTGCAGCCAGCCAGCTGGCTTCGATGAACGGCCAGATTAAGAAGCAGTAGAAGTCGTAGTTCTCTCTGCCGGCAAGCCGCTCCTCTTCCGACAGGCCGATACTCACGATCTTATCCTTGTCGTCCCTAGTGAGATTGATGACGCGGTCATTCTCTAAGCCGGCCAGCGTCTTCTCCAAGTTATGCACCAGTCCTTCGCTAGGGAAAATGAATTCCCCTCGAAAGAGTGAAGAGAGAAAGAGGACTTGGTCCCGGACAGCCTCATAAGATATGGCCTGCTGTGCAGGACCCCCGCCCACTTTTACTCTCATGTACATAGCAGCGCTTACCAAGGCCTCCGAGATAAACAAGTGGATCGTCATGTTTCGGTAAAATGACAGTTGGAACCGGTCAACGGCGAAGTATGTCGGCTCGGCGAGACCTTGAACGATCCCGACCAGATCCTTCCCTAGGACCTCTAGGCCGCGCTCTACGACGTCTGACAAAGGGGCGTTTCCGAAATGGGCCACACGCCCGCATTTTGCTCTTACCCTTGATATGAGCCACTCGATGCGACGCATGAGCTCTGACTTGCCCACCCCTCGACCTCTCAGCGTGAGCAAAACGGTCCCGATTAACGCTGTCGGCATGACCACGGAGACCTCGTTGATGTCAGAGAGGACCTTGTAGCCCATTGTTCGCAGCAGCTTTTGCCTAATGGCTGCATTCTCTGGAGATTTGGAGCTCCAGTCTGGTGGTTGAGGGGATTTACAGATTCTGGTCAGCTGTGTGTCGACGTATCCTCGCAGACTCCAAGGCTCGTGAAAGCGAACGTCTACTCTACCCAGTTTCAGCGATAAAATAGACGTGCTGCTTAGGAAATCGGCAAGGTTCTCTTTCTTCTTTGGAACACCCAAAAGCTCGGTGACATAGCCATCAGTCTCGACGACTTTGTCGTACTGCGTGCTCACCGGACAGATGACGGCGTCCTCGACCCGACCAGACAGGAGGCTGTCGAGGATGAAGCTGAGTATCCCGAACTTAGGGGACAGGAGCTTTCCCGTCCTTGATCTTCCGCCTTCAATGAAGCATTCGAAGTTGTAGCCGCCTTGAAGCAGCGTGTCTATGTACACCTGTACCAGTGTGGTATACAAAATGTCATTTCCGAAAGAGCGCCGAATCCACATGGCACCTTACAGCAATCAGCACCGACTCTGTGCCGAGTAGTCAGGTAGCACACTCACCTGCATTTTGCAAGAACGGCCCGACAAGCGGGAAGTTGAGATTATCGCCAGCAACTACAACGGGAAGCGCCAACCCCAGACGATAGCAGATCAACTGCATGGAGACATAGTCGACGTGCGAACGGTGGGAGGGCAGAAAAATGATGCTCTGCTTCTTTCTTTGTGCCTCTTCGGCTACTTTTCTCAGCCGCAAGACCTCCTCGCTGGAAACGTGAATACCTAGGTACGAGTCAGTTTTGCTAGTCAAGTCTTTACGGGCAAGACCGACGAGTCACCTTGATGATACGCCCGAGTAAGCAACTGGGTGACGAGATAATAGGCACTCCTAATGAAGGGTTTGCTCTCAAACTTGCAAATCATGTCATTGGTCCACTTCTCTGCTACTTCTTGTAGTCCTGATTCTAAAACGGAGCGTCTGTGAGCACGCTTGGTTTCCAAGTGCTTATCGTCCTTTCGTAGCCAGCCCTCCTTCTCTTCGACATCTAGTCGCATGTCGGCCAATTGCGATATACGGGTCTGCAAGAGAGATGCTGACAATACAGAATTCTTGATGTGCTCGGAATACCCCGAGTAGAATATGGGTTGTCCGACGATGTTATCGTATGCCCGCCACCCGGTTCCCGAGACATAAAGAGAGACTTCGCGAAGGAACCTGTGCAATAATGTTGTGTTAACCACGCGTCGTACTACCTAGGTAGGCAGTGCAGCTCCTATCGGAATCAAGCGACGACCGTATACGTATATACATATGAGACAGGGTGCAACTACTAGGTAGACTATGGGACTGACCGGAGGGGTTCGGAACGGAAGCTCGCCATGTGCCTCATTAAAGCTTCTTCATGGTCCTGCTCTTCCTTAGGGCGGGTTTCGACATAGCTCCTAGGTTGAAGGGTGATCTGGTCACCGAGGATCTGCAGGTCGGGCGCAGAGTCGCGCGTCAGAACGTCGTCGTCTTCGTTCCCTGGGGCCATTGTGCGGTTCGCGGATTCCTGGCTCGCTATTCGTCGTGTACTAATGAGATGCCGGAGAATATATCATCACTGTCACTGCTCTTACAGGCCGCATACTCAACCTCGGGGAAGGCAAAGCAGACAGGAGACGGATACTAGGGATACCGGGAGCTACTCTCCGTTTCGGCTTTCAATAATTCCTCGGGCAAGGGGTGCAGGGCTCGCCAGCGAGTTGAACCTCCTCAGCGTAAAGTATACATAACAGTTGCGCCTGTAGGTCAGATAGCAGCTCAAGGTAGGGATCTATAACTCCGTAAGGTACCTAGCGTCATGTGAATGAAAGAAGGTCGCAAGTCTAAGTTCTTATTCCACGGGTGGTCGGTACCTGTTTAATTACATAGCGGGTGAGGTCATTAAGGTGCCGACGGGTGCTCAAGCTTACCCTACCTACTTACCGGTAGTGCTAACCTACATATGTATGTAGGCAGCCAATGTAGGTGAGGTGGACACAAATGCCGAGGTATCGCGCACGTGCACATGTGTGCAGCATTTGAGCATACACGCTCCATGTATGTATTTCGTAGGTAGAGCTTGTCGGCTTCTTTCTCCGGCGCTATCGATAACCCACCTGCTTAATGTACCTAGTCCGCTATCTCCCAGTTTTACCAAGGTCTGCCACATTCAGCCTGCCATAGTATGCATTTCCAGCAAAGCCTCGAGACGCCGAGAACCACTCCAAGCGAATGTAATGGCGTCTAATTTCAACAGCCAGTCGGTGACGCAGGAACTTCTTTCCAGGGCTCACAGCCCAGATAGCGCCAACCGAATCTACGCAGAAAAGATCCAACATCGGCCCCTGTTCCTAAAGCCGAACCCTTCACCGCCCCCGGATGCCCGCGATTTTCGACGAAAGGCTCGAGAGGAGAAGCGGAAACGCGCAAAGGCATTAAAGCCGAAACCTCTTTCGGCCAGACAGCGGCGAAGGCTCGGCCTCCACGAGATACCCAAGCACGACCAGAAGTACACCGTCTTTGAGCCCTTGAATAAGCTCTGGTTGGGATATATCCGCGAGATACTAGGAAACGAGTTGTACACTGGTGGACAGGGCGCCGCTGCCAAACTCAGTACTGCCGACTTTCACGGTGCCGAGGTTGAGGTCTCCCGAAGTAATTGTCCCGGCCGCGTCGGAATTCATGGCATTATAGTCAAGGATTCACGCTTTGTTTTTGAGATCGTCACAAAGCAAGGTCAGATGAAAGTTGTGCCCAAGGAGGGAACCCTGTTTCGAGTCAACGTCTCAGCTGAGGACGATGCTGCCGACGACAGGAAACTCCTCACCTTTGAGATTTACGGCGACCAGTTTCAGCATCGATCAGCCGATCGCACCAACAAGAAGTTCAAGGGTCATTATTTAAAGAACCTTTGAGGCTGGCAGCATGTCGTGATGGCGGGGAATGTATTGAATTCTAACAAGGAGCCAGAGTATTTGGGTTGTGTCTCTGCTTATAGCGACACGCAAGATGTTCCCATGATAAGCGGATCGGGCACCCCTGGCGACTTGCAAACATCTTGCGGAATAAGGATGCAGGGATGACATCCACCTCCATACCTAGCACAATTGCAATAGGTCTTTCCAGTAGGTTCACGATTCGAGCGCGAATCTCTAGTTGCGCTACGTGATATCAGACGCTGGCTTACTCCTTCTAGACGGACGATACAGATGGCTAGCAATGCCTCCTGCTTAGTCACCACGATGGCATGTAATGCTGCGGGTCAAACCAAGAAGAGCTTACTATATGGACAGCTGCCTCAGCCGCTTAACATCCGACGTATATGGTTGGTCCTGGAAGCCAAGAAACTTAATTTTGAACAGTGAATGGGTTTCAATCACTTGCAAGAAAAGCGGCTTAAGTGTAAGGTGACTACGAGGGACGAATACACCGCTTTAACGGTTCTGCGAGGAACACCATGTATGCGAGCCTTGATCTCCTGTGATCCTGGTTAGAGACCAGACGCTTGAAAGGCCGTTCGCTGCTAGTAGGCTTGAGCAGCTCCGCGCTTTTCACTGTCGAGACGAAGGGCTCTATCGGCACGGAAGAGGACTCGGCACGATATAAAGTGGCGCCTTGGTCTAGTTCTCGCATCTATCCTGGGCCCTCGGTCCTCGGTGCGTGAAGTAAGTTAGCTGCAGGGCATGGGTGGGCTCCAGTCCAACGTACGACCTCGTTCGTGGAACACAGCATACCCAAGACTGGCTATGCATCAGAATCAAAGGAAGACGAGTCAGACGCTCAATAAATATCCCACAAGCTGATCTTGCCATCTTTACTCCCCACCGCTAGCCAGTGAGCTTCCTTGGTCTGCTTGATCCGCCGATCCCTGACACTGAGCTCACCCAGCCTGGGCACAACCCCTACTGCTGAACGGTCTTTGTCGCTGGACTTTTCACAGAATTGCGTCTCTGATGCCCCTTCTACTTCCACTGAAGAATTGTCTCTATCATCCACTATCGCGAAAGCGGTGGTGTAACAACCCACATCATGCCATTTCAGCACTGCGAGCTCGGACATAGTCTTGGTCGAGTATACTCGGACCTTGGAGTCCCAGCCGGCCGTCGCGAAGATCTTACCGTCAGAGCGAATTCGCAGGCCTTGCTGCCCGGAGTGCTTGGTGTTGACCGTCTTGGCGGGTAGCGTTTTGCACGATACGCCTGCCTTTTGCGCTAGTCTTGTAGGTCTGGATTCACTAGCAAGTGCGGTAGAAAGAAGTGATGTTCGTGCGCCGACAGGTTGCGAGGGCGTAGTGGCTAGTCTATCTTCCTGCCCAGATTCCGAGGCAATTACTGAGTGCTGTGTTTCAGCACCAGAGGACTCTTGGCTCGGTGAGCCCGTGCCAGGGATTGGATGTTTCGCTATGATAGCATCCGCGCCAGAGGTTAGGAAATAGTCCCTGCCAGGACATACATCGAGTGATAGTATAGGCTGGCTGTGAGA
The DNA here is from genome assembly GCA_004155035.1 of Monosporascus sp. 5C6A. Lineage (NCBI taxonomy): Eukaryota > Fungi > Ascomycota > Sordariomycetes > Xylariales > Monosporascus > Monosporascus sp. 5C6A. The sequence continues at coordinate 87,247 of QJOB01000141.1, read as the reverse complement.
CTGTGCCTTGTAAACTATATCCCATGACCCGCTGCGTCTCAGGCGCGCTGCCATAGCAAGGCCGTTTTCATAAGCGGCGGCAAGCATTAAAGATCTGTCAAGCCAAAAGAGGGACAGTGCCATTGGCATCCCAATCTTTGCTGCCTTGCTTGCAAACCGAACGGTGTGATGCCTCTTTTGGGTAGGTAAATGATAAATATCGATCTCGCTTCATCGTTAGTTGTTTTGGATGAAAACTACGGAACCCACGACCACCTGACTTACAGATTCGGATGATAGCGTATTCGGAACGGCGATAAGCAGTTCGTCATTCGCAGGACCCGGGTAAGGCGTGCATTGAGCGAAGGAACAGAAGTTCATAGTGTTGACTTCGAGAACATGCAGGATCCGCGGCTGCGCTCTTGCGGACACAGACTGGTCGAGCGGGAGGGCGGTGCTGAGCGCAGCCTCGTCCTCTGCAGCCACTCTCCACACGACCAAGCGGTTGTCTCTGCCGTGTCTGGGGAAATCGCATCTCAGCCCGTTGCCCACCAATGTGCAAGCGGCGAAGTTCTGGCTTGGTAACCAAGAAACCTACGTGATGATCTTATCGTCGCCCCAGCCGGCGATACCCAGAATGGCTTTCTCGTGCGCCCGCCAAACCGCGCTGGGACGCATTATGGTAAGGTCCCACAGAACAACAAAGCCTTCAGCATCGCCAGATGCGAGGCGCTGGTTGCTCCTGACGAAGGTCGTTGCGTGCACCTGAGCCTTATGGCCACGGAGGACAGATTTAGGCTGGGCGGCTGGTCGTTGAGACGCCATGGCGGGTGCAATGTTTAAGCCTCTAGACTAGGTAGGAAGGTGCCTTAGGAGGTCTGGTAATCTCAGGTTCTTCAAGATAGGTGGAAATGGCGTCGCGTAGGCCAGCTCCTTGCTGCTATGTCCTTCATCAAATGGTGCCTCATGTCAAAGCAGTGTACGAGCTTCGCTATTTGCGTTTACTAGGCTGACGAAAGGAAAGATACGTACAGTTGCTGAACTAACTTCAACTTACATATATTGCCTACCTACATGCTTGTACAGTGAGGCACCAAATTAATCCGGTCCATCTTCAAAATCATTATTACGTCGTATGGGCAAGTTAAACATCCTAGTTAGGTATTTATAATTAAGTAACTTTAATTAAAGGTAGAAATTTCTTATTTTTCAATTTTTAAAAAGATTAAGTTAGTTAATACCTAACGTTTAATAAAGAATTATATTAAATAGATAAAACTTAAAATAAATTAAAACTTTAATATAGCAATAAAACTAGTTTAAACGTTAAAAATTACCCATTAAAGGTAACGGCTGGGTTAGTTAACTAATTATTAAACCTAGTCGTACGGGTTTATGTTGGTAGTAGTATTGTGGGAAATTAAGTAATATAAGGTAAATTAGTTACGTTTGGTAATAACAAATAATTAAGAATAATTTGGGTAATTAAGTTATATTATAAGTTAGTATTATTTACGATTATGGAAAATAATGAACGTATATATTTTACTTAACTTCCTGTGGTTAAGTATGGTTAAGCCGATTAAGTTCGATTATAAGTCGAACGTAATCGAACAGATTTCGTTCGATTATGGCTTAGTTACGTAATCCATAATTGGTCTTTTACTTTTTGTAGCTCCGACCGTTTGGAAAAGCTAAGCTTGGCTGGGCCATAATACGATTTTCCCTTTTCAGGATTTTTGCTTTTAAAAATTAAATTGTTTGTTTGTTATTTCTGGTAAGTAACTTTTTCCTTTATTTCTTATTTTCTTATATTTCGCTTTGGTTATTATGTTGGGTCGTGTTTTTAAAAGCCAAAAAAAACCAGATTTTAACCCGGATTGTTATAAAAAATTTGTTCGTTTTATTAACAAATTTAATGTAAATATACCTCGTTGTTCGGCTTGTTTTCGTGTTAACCGTCCTAATTGTATTATTACGGAAAGCAAAGCTTGCTGTAATTTTTATGTAAAAAAAAATACGCAAACTGCGATTTTAGTAAGGTAAATTCGTAAGCGATATTTCGCGTTTCCTGTAAAAAGGATCGAATTAAACGAGAAAAGGAAAAAGCCGAAGTATTTTTTCTTAAAGCGTTAATCCGGCTGTAACATTTTCGCAAATAAAAGAAAATCTTACGGGAAAAAGCTGCTGAAATAATTCGTCGTAAGGTTAAGGATTTGGATAAGCTGGAATAGTAAGAACGGGCCGAGGCCGAGGTAATTTCGTTAGTATAAAATGTTGCGATAATTAATTGGGCCGGTGGTGTTATTGTTAGTTCGTCCATTCCGGACGATATGGATTGGGGTGTTATTTTTGATAATTCCGACGTTGTTGGTGGAAGTTTTTCAGAAAGCGCTGGGTATTCGTGAGGTTTTTGGCGGGTTTCCAGGTGTTTTCGGAGTTTGGGTGTTTTTTTTACTTGATAAGGTATTAGGTAAGTTTATTTTTTTTTGCGTATGTCCAGGATTTTCTTTATTTCGTATATTGATGTATTTTTTTCTGCCTTATTTTTGTATTTTGTGTTAATTTTAATGGTGTTTGCTGTTAATTTAAGTAAAGAAGCATGAAAAACTAGATGGAGCTTAACTTTTGGGGGTAGTTTTAATTCGTAGTTGTTTTTTGAGATTTTCTTTTTGACTTTGTACGGGCCGATATATTTAAAGTTGAGTTTTTAATTAAGGCGTTTGTTTTTGATGTTTTTAGTAGTTAGGTAAATTATATCCTTTTCCGAAAAGGTTGGTCTTTTTAAATTTTTTTGGTTATAATATTTTTACATTTGGTTACGTATAAATTCGAGTTTTGTTTTTATTTTTGCGTGTAATTATTTGAATTGTTTTGATGTTAAAATAGCTTTAATATTAACTGGGCCGTTATTGCGTATTTCCTTATAAACTTTTAGTATAAATTTAAAATTAGCGTTTGCTAGGGTTATTTTAATGCTTTTTGGTAGCTGGTATTATAAGTTAACTGGGTTATTGGTAATTTTTTAATTTAATTGTTTTGTTTGTAGTTAATATAGCATCGTAGGTAAGTTTCGAAAGTTTGATTTAGTTGTTTTGTTTATCCGTTTGTTTGGGGTTTAAATGCGTTGGATAATTTGTGGTTTAGGCCGATTTGTGCCATAAGGCCTTGCCAGAACTTAAAGGTGAATATGGTACCTTTGTTTAAGATAATTTCCGTTAATAATCCGTATACGTTAAAGATATGTCGAAAAAAGATATATGTTATTTGTTTTACGTTTATATTTTTGTAGTAAGGTAGGAAATAAAAGAATTTCGTAAATCGATTAATAATTACGAAGATGTTGTCGTAATGTATTTCTGTCGTTGGGTTTTTGGATAAGGGAAGTTTAGTAATGAAGTTTATGGTAATCGAATCCTATAGTTGTTGTGAAACTGGAAGTGGTTGCAGTTTTCCGTATAATTTATACCTTGGGGCTTTTATTTTGGTATAAACGTTGTATTGTTTTTTAATTTTCTGTATTGTTGTTTTTATTTTAGGGAAATAATAGGTGTGTTGTAACCGTTTTAAGGTTTTGTAAATCCCTAGGTGTTTATGAAGTGGATGTTGGTATATATCCTATATTAAGTTTTGTTAATAATTTTCTGGAACCTGTATTTTGTTTGTTTTCTGCTTTTCGGGTAGGTTGTTGTTGTACTGCTGGATTTTTTGATGTAAATCGGGGGGTATTACCTTGATTGTTGCAATTTGCCGTGATTTTAAATGTTTTTTTAGGGTAATATCAAAGATTTTATGGCTGACTTTGATTAATTTTTTTTAAGTTAGGTCGTTTGTTAAGGGCATTTATTTTGCCGTTTTTAAAGCCCTTTTGATAGATAATAACGAAATCGTATTCCGTTAATTTCTTTATATAACGTAGTTGTCGTTCTGTAAGTTTTCGTATAATAATAAAACGGGTAAAGTTTTTGTAATCGGTATAAACCTTGGTTTAGTAAAGGTTTTCTTTAAGTATATATTTGAATTTTTTAAAGGTTTTGATAATAGCTACGAATTTTTTGTTAGGAATATTATAGTTAAGTTTTGTTTTTTTTTAACTTGTAAAAATAAAAGGTAATCGGGTAAAGTATTTTTTAATCGTTTCGGTATTCGATAACTGCGTTTAACGCGTAATCCGAAAAATCGGTTTTTAGTTTAACTAGACGTTTTAAATCGTACATAATCAGTATTGGTTTATTAGTAATTACGTTTTTAATTTGTTAAAAAGTTTTTTCGGTTTCTGTTATTTATTGAAATTCGGTTTTTTTAGTAAGGTTAGATAGTAATATCGTAATTTTATTAAAGTATCTGATAAATTTCTTGTAATAATTGGCAAATTTAATAAATATTTGTATTTTTGTAACGGTAATAAATATAAGTTATTTTGTTACTGTTGTAATTTTTTTAGGGTTTATTTTAATATGTTTTGGAGGAATAATATATCCCAGATATTCCATTTCTTATATGTAGAACTAACTTTTTTTTGCGTTAATTAATAAATTAACGTTTTGTAACGTTTGAAAAACTTAATAAACGTGTCCTGTATGTGCTTTTTTAACTTTGAAAATATTAAAATGTCGTTTAAATAATATATAACGAAAATATCCAGGTATTTTTGAAATACGTGGTTAATTATTCGTTAAAAGGTTGCTGGTACGTTCGTAAATTTTATTAATATAACCAAATATTCGTATAGTCCGTATTTCGTTTTAAAAGCCGTTTTTTATTCGTGTTTTAGTTTAATTCGAATTAGGTTATACTTATTTTTAAGATTTAAAGCGGTAAATTATTTAGTTTTTTATAAACGATTTTTTATTTCGGTAATTAATAGTAAAAGCGTTTTATTTTTAATAATAATATTGTTAAAATATCGATAGTTTATTATTAATCGTAACTTGTTATTTTTTTTAGTATAAAAAACATAAAATATCCGGTTAAAGATATGGATCGTCGAATCCATCTTTTTTAGAATCTGTTTTCCAGGTACGTTTGTAAAATATAAAGTTTTGTTTCGTTTAAATTATAAATGGGATAAAACTTAAATAAGATACCTTTTTTAAGGATTATTTTATGGTTTTATTTATTATGTTTTGGTAATTTCGTGTTAAGCTTTTTTTGAAACAGTCGTTTATATTTGCGATATTGTGGTAATATATTAATTATATTTTCTTTTTCTGGCTTTTCGGGCTGGTGCTTTAAAATTTCGTTTATATCGTAAAGTTGTATCCGGATAATGGTTATAATACGTCGAATGCGTTTGTTATGCCTTTTTTTTTGTATCGTATTTCCTTGGGTAGTAAGGTTTTTGTCGTGTCCTTATGTTTATATTCGTAGTTTTTGTTGTTGTTAATTGAATGTAAAGATTTCGTTCGTTTTTGCTGTTTGTCGATGGGGTGTAAAATAAATTTTACCTAGCCAATATTTTAATCGATTAAGGGGTTGTATTGATATAATTATGGTTTTTTTAGGATTATATCGTAGTTCTTTAACGGAACGATATCGAAGTTAATTGTTTGGATTTGTCCTTGGATAAAAATCTCGAAGTAATTAATTTTGCGTGCGATTTTTCCGTTATCGTAGGTAAATGCCTGACTTTCGGCGTTTTCGGCGATATAAGGGGTTTTTTATCCTTTTATGGTAATTTAAGTTAATTTATTAATTTCGAGATGATATAGTTAGTACTTAAAGCTCCGCAGTTTATTATTACGGTATACCAGTATGTCCCAATTTGTATCTTTAGGGTAATAGGGTTATTATTGGCTCCTGTCGTCGTGTATAAAGCTTTTTTAAGGGGTTTATGCTGATTTTTTTAATTTTCGTTATTTTGTGGCTTTTTTATAGGTAACGTCTGTTTTTTGGGTATTCCAGCTACTTTACCTTTATTTGCAGCTGCTTAATATTTTTCTTTTAACGCCGTAATGTTACTTTTAGTTCCAGAATACGTACGTCGAATAATTTGCTGTATTGTTTTAAGGTAACGATTTTTTTTAAATTTGTTTAATCGTGTTTTTTTTCGAGCAATTTGATTGTGTCGTCCGATTATCGGAACCGTTGGTCCATTGATACTGGGCGTCGTATTGGGTTGTGTTTTTTTGCCGGGATCGTATTTCTTTTTAAAGCTTTTGCCGTTTTTCGGGGTTAGTCGTAAATACTAGCTGGAATTACAAATCGTTAAGGGTTTTTCGTGCTGTTTTTATGACTGTTTGATAAATTTTTTTTTTGTGTTTTATGGTTACATGCTTTAAAGTAATATATTAGATTTTTTTCTGGGCAATTTTGTTTTTCGGGCTAGCTTCTTTTTACCGTAAAGATGTCGATGGTATTTTGTAAAGCCGATATGCGTAAATATCGATATTATCGTTAATTTTTAAGATTATTTCCCGTTTAATCCTGGAAGTTAAATTTTTAATATTACATACGCGTAATACGTCGCTATATATAGCTTTATTATTTTTTATATTTTAAATAATGGGTTTGTTTACAGTAAATAATATATAATTTCCCATATCGGTCGGGTATTTTTAGTAATAAGGCCTCGTTTTAACCGTAGTATTCCTTAATCCATACGTTTAATTCCAACTATTCGTACCGTTTCTGTTTTTTTTTAAAGATTACGAACGTAATTTGGAAGTAAATAATTCCTTTTATCTTTAATATTCCGTTAACTATCTTATTATGGCAAACCGGTATTGCTAAATAACCGCTCGTAAAAAAGCCTTAACCGTTTTTAATCCCTGTTGGATTTTTTTCTGCTTGTTATTATTGCGTATATGGATTATATTAACTTGCTTGTATTATATGCCTGGTATAAGGATTAGTTTTCCGTTAGGTCCAATGGGTCGTTTTTCGGGTATTAAAATCCAACTTTCTTATTGTTATCGTTTAGGTACTTTATAATATCGGGTTATATAACCTTTTTTGTCGTAATTATAATACTGTACCTGGTTTATATTTCGTCGTTAAGTAATGCCAAGTTTTATGGGTTTTGAAGCCGTTTCAAAAAAAGTAAAAAGTATTTTGCGTTTTTTTCCTTGATTTATTTTAAAATATCCAACCCGTAAAATAAAATGTTTTCGTCGTTTTTGTTGCTTTTATATTATCGGTTGTCGATTTTAATTGTTTCTGTAATATATTTGTCGAATATGATAAGTCGCGGTAATTGGATAATTTCGTTTTTAACGTTTTTTTGAAACTTTTGTAAAACACGTCGATCAAAGTATCGTTTTTTTTATTTATCCATCCTGTTCTTGCCATAAGGTTCTTAAATTCCATAGCATACGTAAAAACTGGATTTTTTTAGCGCAGTTAGAAAAGCTTTTATGCCGTAATTCGTTTTTTGTCTGGATTTTCAAAGTTACTTTTAAGCTTGTTTTCGAAGTTGACATAACTTGAAAAAACTTTTTAAGTAGCTTTTTTTTAATTAAACTCTCCGTTTTCCAAAAAGTTCCTTATAGTAAATTCAAACCAATTAAAAGCATTTCCTTTTAGATAAACGGTAATAGTAAGGATTTGATTAGCTGGATTAGTAAGCTTTTTAAAACAAAAATAAATTCGAGCCTGGGTTAAAAAATTCTAGATGTTCCTTTTCCCGTTATAAAGCTGTGGTTTTTTAAGTTTTATTTTGCGAAAACCTATTTGCTGGGCTGTTATTATCTCGTTAGTAAGTTACTGGATAGTGGCTTTAAGTTTTTTAATTTTATCTTGGAATTGTTAAACCGTAAGTTCCGGGGTAATAGTTGTTTGTATATTGGTCGATATAATAACGATTCGAATATTATTTAAAATTTAATTGTATTACTGAATAAAAATTTGTAACGTATAACGGCTGGGTTAATTAATTAATTATTAAATTTAGTCGTACGGGTTTATGTTAACAGTAATATTATAAGAAATTAAGTAATATAAGGTAAATTAATTACGTTTAGTAATAACAAATAATTAAGGGTAATCTAGGTAATTAAGTTATATTACAAGTTGGTATTATTTACGATTATGGGAAATAATAAGCGTATATATCTTAGTTGATTTTTTGTAATCGAGTATGGTCGAGCCGACCAGGTTCGACTATAAATCGAACGTGGTCGAACAGACCTTGTTCGACCATGGCCTGGTTACGTGATCCATGATCGGTCCTTTACCTTTTGTAGCTCCGACCGTTTGGAGAAGCCAAGCCTGGCTGGGCCATAACACCAAAGATGTTTTTATTCGGCTTAATACGCAGTACTTTATTAAAATTTGCCTTAGCTAACTTAGATCTTCTTGGCTTTTCTTTTAAATATACTTTTATATTACGTTAAAAATTTACTTATCAAATCCTATAAAGCCGTAATAAGCTAGCAAGGTTTGAATTGTATTTTTGTTTAAGAAATCGTTTATTACCCTTTTAATAATTTTTATTAAAATTTAACTTATTTATATTTTTAAATATATTCTCTTTTAAGAAAACGTAACTATGTATGCATGTTATGGCCCAGCAAGGCTTGGCCTTTTTAAAACGGTCGGAGGCTACAAAGGGACAAACCCCGATTATAAGTTTAAGTTACGTGATTTGTGATTACGATAGATCCGGTAATTAGGAGTGATTATAGTGGTTTGATCATTAGTAATTATTACGACGATAGTAATTAATCGTAATTTAAAGTAATTAGTAATGATTACAGTAGATTAACAGGAAAAATATATACGTTTATTATTTCCCATAGTTTTAGAAAATACCAGTTTGTAATATAACTTAATTACTTAAATTATTTTTAGATATTTGTTATTATTAAACGTAATTAGTTTATTTTTTATTATTTAGTTTTTTTATAATATTATTGCTAATATAAACCCGTACGATTAAGTTTAATAGTTAGTTAATTAGTTTAACTGTTATACGTTATAAGCTTTTATTTAATAGTATAGTTAAATTTTAAGTAATATTCGAATTATTAATATATTAATTAGTGCATAAATAATAATTATTCCGAAGTTTACGGTTTAGCAACTTATTAATAAGGTGGTAATAATTTAATAAGTAGGGTTTCGTAAAATAAAACCTAAGAAGTTTTAGTTTTATAACAGGAAAAAAAACGTTTAAAGTTTTTTAACTTAAGTTTGAGTTTATTTTCGTTTTAAAGGATTTACCGATTTTATGGACCAGATCTTTGTTGTTACCGTTTGTTTAAAAAGGGATATTTTTAATTAATTCGAACTCACTATAAGGGACTTTTTAAAAAACGGAAAATCCGATTAAAAAAAGATTATCCGGAAAGTTTTTTTCAGTTATGTTAACTTTAAAAATAAGCTTAAAAGCAATTTCGAAAATCCGGATAACGAACAAATTACAACTTAATAAATCCTTTAATTACGTTAAAAAGAACCAGTTTTTAAGTATGCTATGGAGTTAAGAAATTTTATAGTAAAGGCAGGATAAACGGATAACGAAGACGATATTTTTATCGATATGTTTTATAAAGGCCTAAAAAAGGACGTTAAAAAAGAAATTATTAAGTTTTCGCGATTTACGATACTTAATAAATATATTACGGAAATAGTAAAAATCGATAACCGGCAGTTCGAAAAACGATAAGAAAAAAAAGGACATTTTATTTTACGGGTTGGATATTTCAAAATTAATTAAGGAAAAAAGCGCGAGAAAATTTTTATTTTTTATGGAATAATTCCAGGATTTATAAAATTTGATATTATTTAACGACGAGATATAAGCTAGGTATAGTGTTATAATTATAATAAGATGGGATATGTTATTAAACGATATAAAACGTTGCAAAAAACCGATAAGAAAATATATTAGATTTTAGTACTTGAAGAATTACCGAAAAGTTAGAATAATAGCAAATAAGTTAATATAATCTAAGTCTAAGATAATTATTAGCTTATTACGAAAATACGATAAGGATTTAGAAAAGCTAAGGCCCTTTTTTAAGCAATAATAAAGCGGAATTTTTCGGCTTTTATTTAGTAATTACAGGATTATTAAGGATAGTAGGAACTTTTAAAAGTAATTATATTAATTAATTTAAAAAAAGTACGATAAGAACTGAAAGTGGTTAAGGCTTTTTTATAAGCAGCGGTAAAAAAAAGAATTTAGGAAACGTAATATACGAATTTTTATCTTATTAATTGTAATCGGTTTCGATGTTTTGTTTACGTAAAAAAAAAGCAACGAATTTACGATCGAATTATTCGTATGTAAAAAGAAGGCTTTGATTTTTATATTTAAACTGGGTATATTTAGATAAACCAGTAATGGTACCGAAAATTGCGAACTTCCATTATATAAGAAAGAATCGAAGATATAGTACCAGTTTTAACATGGCCCGAAGGCGAAGGATACCTTTAAGAGGATCTTACGTATTATTTCGGATGGTACGATTATTAGACCCAGGAAAAACTGATTTAGAGGATTATCGATAAATATTGTTAATAGGCTATTATAAAGATTTAGTTATAATTAACTTTTGAAATAAACCTTTAAAAACGAAAGGGTTTACGAAAAAAGCTAGCCGAATTCGTTAGCTAGAATTAACCAACCTTTTATGCAGGATGGGAAGTTATAGAAGGATTTGAGAACGATGTTTGCGAAATTTCCATTTAATTATATTAGTAAGAAAAGAAGATTTTCCAATTCGAAATTTAACTGCGCCGCTAGGAAAGCCAGATGAAGTAAATATAGAGAATATGTGAGCAACTTATAGAACAAGTTTAACAGCTTATAAAATCCTTAAAAAAGACGTTACCTATAAAGAAGCTTTAAAATAACGCGAACCGGAAGTAATAACAAGAATTTCCCAAAATAGCTTTAAGTACGACGATAAGAACTAATAATAACTTTATTACCTTAAAGATACGAATTAGGACATATTGGTATACCGTAATAGTGAATTACGGAGCTTTAGGCATTAATTATATTATTTTAAAGTTGCTAAATTAATTTAAACTGTTATGGAAGGATAAAAAGAACTTTTATATTTCCGAAAACGCCGAAGGTTAAGCATTTATTTACGATAGCGGAAAAATCGCACGCGAAATTAATTATTTCGAAATTTTTGTTAAAGGATGAATTTAAATAATTAATTTCGATATCGTTTTGTTAGGGAATTACGACATAATCTTAGGAAAACTATGGTTGTATTAGTATAACCCTTTAATCGATTAAAATATTAGCTAGGTGAAATTTATTTATATTTTATCGATAAGTAAGAAAGACGAACGAAATCTTTATATTTAATCAGCAGGAAAAAAAACGACGAATGCAGGCATGAAAATACGATAAATATTTCATTACCTAAAAGAACATAATACCAGAAAAAAAAGGGTATAATAAACGTATTCGACATATTATAACCATTATCCGGGTATAACTTTGCGACATAAACGAAATTTTAAAAAACTAGCCCGAAAAGCTAAAAGAAGATATAGCTAATGTATTACCATAGTATCGTAAGTATAAGCAATTGTTTTAAAAAAAACTTAAAACGAAACTATTAAAGTATAGCAAATAAGATCATAAGATAATTTTTAAGGAAAGTACCTTATTTAAATTTTATCTTATTTATAATTTAAACGAAATAGAGCTTTATATTTTACGTACGTATCTGGAAGACAGATTTTAAAAAGGATGGATTCGACGATTTACGTTTTTAGCTGAATATTCTATGTTTTTCGTACCGAAAAAAAAAGGCAAATTTCGGTTAATAGTGGATTATCGATATTTTAACAGCATTATTATTAAAAATAGGATATTTTTATTATTAATTACTAAAATAAAGGATTGTTTATAAAGAACTAAATGGTTTACCGTTTTGGATTTTAAAAACGGGTACAACCTAATTCGAATTAAATTAAGATACGAATAAAAACGGATTTTGAAACAAAATACGGACTATAAGAATATTTAGTTATATTAATAAAATTAATAAACATACCAGTAACTTTTTAGCGGATAATTAACTACGTATTTCGAAAATACCTGGATATTTTCATTATGTACTATTTGGACGATATTTTGATTTTTTTAGAGTTAGAAAAGGCATATGTAAGATACGTTTATTAAGTTTTTTAATCTTTATAAAACGTTAATTTATTAATTAATGCAAAAAAAGTTAATTCCATACCTAAAAAATGGAATATTTGGGATATATTATTACTCCAGGATATATTAAAATGAATCCGAAAAACATTATAGCAGTTACCGAATGGCTTATACTTATTATCCTTATAGAAATACAGGTATTTATTAAATTCGTTAATTATTACCAAAAGTTTATTAAATATTTTAATAAAATTGTGATATTACTATTTAATTTTACTAAAAAAAATTCCAATAAACGGTAAAGATAAAAAAGGCCTTTTAATAAATTAAAAACGTAATTATTAGTAAATTAATATTAATTATATACGATCCAAAATGCTTAGTTAAGTTAGAAACTAATTTTTCAGATTACGCGTTAAATACAGTAATCGGATACCGAAACGATTAAAAAATATTTTACCCGATTATTTTCTATTTTTATAAGTTAAAAAAACAAAACTAAATTATACTATTTCCGATAAAAGATTTATAACTATCGTTAAGGCTTTTCGAAAATTTAGGTATATACTTAAAAAAAACTTTTACCAAATTAAGGTTTATATCGATTACAAAAACCTTACCCGTTTTATTACTACACGAAAACTTACAAAACGATAACTACGTTACGTAAAAAAGTTAACGAAATACAATTTCGTTATTATCTACCAATAGGGCTTTAAAAACGGCAAAGCAAATACCCTTGACAAACGATTTAACGTAAAAAAGAATTAATTAAAATTAATTATAAAGTTTTCGACGTTATCTTAAAAAAATACTTAAAATCACGATAAATTACAACAATTAAAGCAGTACCCCCTAATTTATACTAAAAAATCCAACAAGATAACAATAGCTTACCTAACGAACAAAAAAAGAATAAAATCCAAGTTCTAAAAAATTGTTAACAGAACCTAATATAAAATATATATCAACATTTACTTTATAAACATTCAAGAATTTATAAAACCTTAAAACGTTTATAGCGTATTTATTATTTCGCTAAAATAAAGATAATAATACAAAAAGTTAAACGAAAATACCACGTTTACGTTAAAATTAAGGCTTTAAAGCATAAACTATACGGAAAACTGTAACCACTTCCAGTTTCATAACAATTATAGAATTCGATTACCATAAACCTTATTACTAAGCTTCCCTTATCCGAAAACCTAACGATAAAAGTACATTATAACAGCATCTTCGTAATCGTTAATCGATTTACTAAATTTTCTTATTTTCTACCTTATAATAAAAATACCGACGTAAAATAAATAACATATATCTTTTTTCGACATATCTTTAACATATACGGATTACTAACGGAAATTATTTCAGATAAAAATAGTACTTTTACCTCTAAATTCTAACAGGGCTTTATGATACAAATCGGCCTAAATTATAAGTTATTCAGCGCATTTAAACCCTAAACAAATAAATAAATAAAACGGTTAAACCAAATTCTTAAAACCTACTTACTATGCTATATTAATTACGAACAAAATAATTAAATTAAAAAACTACCAGTAACCTAGTTAACCTACAATACCAGTTACTATAAAAACATTAAAACAACCTCAACAAATACTAATTTCGGTTTTATAACAAATATTTATAAGGAAATACGTAATAACGATTTAATTAATATTAAGGCTACTTTAACGTCAAAACAATTTAAATAACTATACGCAAAAATAAAAATAAAACTTAAATTTATACGCAATCAAATAAAAAAATACTACAACTAGAAAAAATTAAAAAAACCAACCTTCTCAAAAAGAAACATAATCTACCTAACTACCAAAAACATCAAAACCAAACGCCTAAATTAAAAACTCAACTTTAAATATATCGGCCTATACAAAATTACTAAGAAAATTTCAAAAAATAACTACGAATTAAAGCTACCCCCGAAAATTAAACTCTATCCAATTTTTTATATTTCCTTACTTAAATCAACAACAAATACTATCAAAATCAATATAAAATAAAAAGAATAAAACAAAAAAAGATATATCAATATACGAAACAAAGAAAATTCTAAACGTACGGAAAAAAAAAGGACTTACTAAATATTTAATTAAATAAAAAAACTACTTAAATTCCGAAAACACCTAAAAACCCGCCAAAAACCTCATAAACGCCCAGCGCCTTCTAAAAAACTTTCACCAACAACGCCAGAATCGCCGGCTATAACACCCCAGTCAATACTATTAATAATAAACCAATTAATATTTTCAATACCTAACCAATCCATTAAACCAAAAACCCGTATTAACGCGACGGCATTAATTTCCAAGCTTACCTATTTCCATCCTTTTTCTTTTTTTAACTTATCTAACGATCAAAAATTACGCTAAACCATGGTTACATTTTTTAAACGCGCTAAAGCTTTTTACTTACGCGGCCGAATTAAACGAACCAAAACCTTATTTTTTTAATATCGACGTTATATTTCTAAATAACGTCGTTAAAGCTTTAAAAAACGCTTTTTTACAAACGTCTCCTTCCGTTCAAGGCGTTAATATTTCCGACAAATACTTTGCAAAAAAAATACCGGCATCCCGGTACCATTACAAAAACGGCCCCGAAAAATACATTCTTTATATCGCGATACATTTTCTATCATCTCATAGTTTAATTGTTTTGAAAAATACCAAAAATAAAGTATAACTTCGAAACCAAAATCGTTAAAAACTTCCAGAAGTTTAACACGACGAACGGTAAAAGAACGTAACTTACGACAAATCCTATCTTTTCGATTAAACATATTAATCATTAAAAAAAGTAATAAAAAAATTACTTACCAAAAATTACAAATAAACAAATTAATTTTTAAAAGCAAAAATCCTATAAAAAAGAAATCGTATTATGGCTTAACAAAACTTAACCTTTTTAAAACGATCGGAAACTACAAGGAAATAAACCCCGACCATAAGCTTAAATTACGTAATTTATAATTACGGTAAATCCGGTAATTAGAAATAATCACAATGATTTAATTATTAATAATAATTACGACGACAATAATTAATCGTAATCTAAAATAATTAATAATAATTACTATAAATTAACAAAAAAGATATATATGCTTATTATTTCCCATAATTTTAAATAAGACCAATTTGTAATACAACTTAATTACCTAAATCATCTTTAGATATCTGCTATTACTAAATATAACTAATTAACTTCTTATTATTTAGTTTTCCATAGTATTACTACTAATATAAACTCGTACGATTAGGTTTAATAGTTAGTTAACTAACCCAACCATTACAATGCACGTAAATAAAATAATAGATTACTACTTAATTCCTAGCTTTATTACCCCCTTCCGTCTTGCAGGTATCTTACTTTAACGCGATTCCAGATTACCTAATTATACTTTTATCTACGTCGATTCCTATCCGAATCCTGGAAGCCTTTTGCTGCCCTGTGCAACCTAGCAAATTACCGCTTATATTGCTTTAACGTACATTATTTTAATAACTGCATTTCGGAATTTTCCAATATCTCGTTATTATCTACTTGCAGTTTTACTAACAGTGCTTTTGCCGAAGTAAAATTACGATATATAAGTTATTCGAAAGGTCGGTTATTTTTGTTTTGAAAACTTATGTAATATCCGAAAATAAAAAGCCGAATTCGATTTTTTTATAAAAGTTTTTCCAAGTTGACAGTAACGTCGACGGCCTTAAAAAGTCCGGTGTTTTTATCGGGATTAATTATTGTAACCGTAATGGTTTTTGCGTAAGTTTTTTTATTACGGAAAACCGGTATCGTATATTAAGGATTACGTGATATATTATATTCGGCTGCTGTTTTGGTAAATGGAAACTTTAAAAAATGTTATGGAAACGATCGAAGTTGAAATTCCTAACCGTAAAACTAGCGAAAGCTTGTAAAGCTTTTTATGCGCTTTTAAGGTTTATTTTTAAAGTTTACCGTATAAAGCTATTATTTGTTTTTAAGAACCTTGTTAAACCGTAATTAACGGGCATAAGGTTTATTAAAGCCGAAGCTTATCGGCAATTACCAGTCGAAATCGGAGTAAGACGGGACTGAAATGTGCAATCTATCCAAACCGTAAAAAACCATTTGAAAAGTTATCGTGTTTGAAGATATTAGGTATAATATTTATCGTGAAAATTAATCGTGACATAATTTTTGTATATTAGTTCAGCTTTGTTTTCTAGATTTGGATCTATATGTTACCTTGCATTTTTAAATATATACAAAATGATTAACAAATTAATAAATCTAAATATAATCAGTTTAATAGTTTACCGATATGTTAAATACAAACTAATATGTACACTAATAGATCGATTGGATCCGTGCGTTCGAACATCCCACCTCCTAATTCCGACCCATATCTCCAACTCTTCCAACTTCGAAGTCCAATAACGTAGCAACCACAATATGAATTTGGATAAGGTCGCTCCCGTTTTTGTCGTCGACCGTCGGCCCAACGAAGAATTCAATCCGGAAACCCGGGCTTTCATAATTAAAGCCGTAACTAAAGATACAACCCAGACCCGGATAGCTAAAACGATAGAAATAAAACGTTAACGTATTAGAAAACAAATTTAACGCTTTATAACTTACAAAACGGTTCATAATTTGCCACGGAAATATCAGTAACGAATTATTCGAAATCGCCTAGCTTTATATCTCTATTAATTAAACCGTTGTTACTTTCGCAATACGTACCGTCAGTTTTTAAAAAAAAAACGGGCATCCGTATTAGCCGGTCGATAATAAGACGCTTTTTCCGTACGTTCGCCTTAAAAAAATAACATATAACAAACAAAATCAAATTATTAACGGATAACGTACGTAAACGTTTAAAGTTCGTTAACGAAACCTTTAAACGAAATAATCAAAAATACCTCTTTTTAATACTTGCTTCGGACAAATATACCATACAAAACGTATCCGAACGCCCGGGTTAATAAATGCTTCGTTTTTTATCGAAACGTTATTAAGAAAATCTAATAAATCTGGTAAATCATAAAAAAGCTCCTGTTTTCATTATAGTTTAAAAAATATTATAACAACGTAACGGCAAAAGCAATCTTAATCCCATGATTTTTTACAAAAGCGATAAATTTTTCCCGGGCGGCGGAATAACCTTTTAGCGTTATATCGAAATTTTTGAACGAAAGCTTCTTTCGTTTTATAAAGCTAAAAATCTCTTTATTCAAAATAACGTTTTAATATATAAAGCAATAACGGTTAAGAAGTTTTTCGAAAGCCATAAGATTTAAATATTCGAATAACTTCCACATTCGCCCGATTTAAACCCTATCGAATATCTTTAACGCGTTTTAAAGGACAAAATTTACGAAATCAAACCCGAATTTAATTATTTACTTAATAATAAAAAGAATCGCTACCGGGCGTTTAAAATAATCCGGAACGCGTAATCTTAATTAAATACCAGCCTTATAATAAAGCTTATTAAATCACTTCCAAAAAAATTAAAAACCGTTCGTCGCACTCGAAAATGGTATATACGGTTTTAAAGCCTTAAAACAAGGCTACAAATTAATATATGTAACTTTTAATTAAACGTATTTTAATAAAGAAATAAATTGTGAAAGGTATATGGTTAATACGAAAAGGGGTCGATTAATAGAGTGCGTACGGATCTAATCGATCCATTAATGTATATATAAGGTTATATAAATACAAGCTTTATTTTCTAGGCTAAAACAATATATAATAAATCATTATACTATATTTAACTAAATGGTTATTATAATTAATATAAATTATATATCTTAATGCCGTTTTGTTCCAAATTCGACTTAGATAAATTAATTATAAAGACCGATTAAGTACTAAAAAAAGTAAACCAAGTTTTGGTGTATTTTTGAATTAGTAATTAATAAGCCGTTATAAACGTTTCGTTTTAGCTGTTATTAAACTGTTGGTTTTAAAATTTAAAGTTTATGATATATATTTTTAATCTTATTAACAGGTTTCTGAATTTAAAACCAAACGTACAAGGTAATAAGGTATATATAAATAACATTTTCGTTTTAATTAAAAGGTACAAGAAGATTAATATATTATTTCGCAGCTTTAAAAAGACGAAAACGCTACGGTTATATAACGTAGTCTATTACGAAAAATTCGCATATAATCTAATATCAATTCTTTAATTTTAAAAAAAGATATTAATAATAATACTGCAATATTAACAACTTTATTCGATATAAAAATAATAATATTATAATTTCTTTAAGAATTAAAAATACTTTATATATTAAGAAATATATTAATATTATAATGTTTTATAAAGTTTTAGTTATTTATAAATAAACTATTAAATTATAAACCTAGAAATTATTACGTATAGATAACAGTACTTTATAATACCTATAATTAAGTTATTTAAACTTTAAAGTAAGCGCTTAATTATAGCTATATATAATAAAAATCAAATTAAAAGGTTTTATAACTATTAAATATTAAACATATAACAAACGGAATATAAAAATGCAAATACGTTGTAAGTTTAAAAAGCGAATATCGCGACCAAGATAGAAAATTCCTATCAACTTTACAAATTTCGAAGAAAATCCTAAAAAGTATAAAGATGTTATATTCGCTACCGAAGAATATATAGGCTTTACTTGAGATATTTACTTTAAAAACGAAAATAAGATGTATTAATTATTACGTTTCGATATTTCCTAATTATTTTGAAGAACCTGGATAAACTCTTTTTACGAATAATCAAATACGATAACAAAATCCTGGGAAATTAGTAGTTCCGAAATATATTTTAATGGCCTTTTTTTAATATTCAACTTAAACCTTTAATATCGTATATATACGCCTAAAACGGAGTTATATCACGTTTAAATAATGTAATTAAAAAAACAACTGGGATACGAAAAAGCATTATATTAGCTGCATTTTTAATCGTTTATATCTTTAAAACAGCGATATATCTATATAGTTATATCTTTAGATACGCCTTTTTAGCAAATCTTATACGAAGTTTATTACATTCACTTAACGTATAAAAACGGCGTTATAATGCTTAATCGCAAGCTTTAAAAACTTTATTTGCAAGCTTACAACTATATAGCCTATATTATAACAACTACTACTATAAAAAAAACTATATATCAAAAACTAAATTTCAATATATAAAAGGCCTTTTTATCGGTTATTAATTAATATATATTTACGAAATTAAAGTTTCGTTATCAAATAAAACTATTATTAATCAAAACGTATAATTTAATAAGAGTCCTAATAGCTCAGTGATCGCAAGCTTGGATATGTCTCGTTTCGCTTGTTGTAAGTCTGGGCAACTAACAGCTTACAAGAGATAGCTAGTTCGAATCCAGCTTGGGACGACGTGCTCTGAATAATGCCAAGCCCAGCGCACGGACTAGCACGGAAGCGCTTGCGTTTCTAAATCGTATCGGCACCAATTGGAAAGTTGGGCTAGTGGGGACTAGACCAATCAAAAACCATCGTGTATTTTATTAATTCGTTTATCGTATACCAAGATTCCTATACGGGTTTTTATCCGGCTCGTCTGTAAGTACGGTTTTTAAGGAGTGCTCCCCGGTTATATCGTATAACCAGTCGTATATGTATATAGTAAGCCGGCGTCAGCTTGTACATAGCTAGATACCTAATAGCACTTGACTTTACATAATTTAATAAAAAGGCTACATTTTTTGATAAAATTTAAAGCTTTAAAAATGAATCATATAATATTATTAAAATAAACTACGGAACTTACTCGGATAATTATATATATTTAATTAGGCTAACAGCTACTTTATATATATATACAAAAAGGATAAAAACTTAAACGAAACACTTTAGCTGCCGGCTAAATAAAAGAAATAATTTTAAAATAACACAAATATAAAAAATGTACGAAAAGTGAAAAAATAATCATATTTGCATAGAAAATTATTCTCTTTATACGACTGTTATATTCGAGCTATTGTCGCTTTTTAAACTACTACCGTTACTAATATTTATTTTAATAATTATTACAATTATTATAGCAATAGATAAAAAAGTAACTTTAAGTTATTATTAGATTGTTTAATCTAAAATAACGGTAAAAGCGAAGCTACTTTACGGATTAAAAAACGTAAATTTTTCGTACGCTCCGTATCCAAAAGAAAAATTATCGGTGCGATTATAAAATATAGAAAAGCACGTTTAACGTAAAGCGATGAATTTACTTTATTAATATAAATAATAATCGGCCAGTAAGTTGCGAAAGATCAAGAAAAATAAAAACCAGAAATGTGCGATGTTTTAATTGAAAAGGTTTTAATGTATTAAAAGCAAAAAAAGGTATTAAAACTATAAAGCCGAATATATAGGCAAGATTTATCTTTACCATCGCGGAAATATAAAGAGTTAAGTATATATTCGTTAAGAAATTTATTTAAAAAAAGCCGAAAAAGCTTATTTACAATGGTATAAAGTTATATAGTTCTCAGAGATTATATAAGACCCTGTCATTACATACTAAAGCATATATGGCTAAAGAAGAAGGTGAATTATCTGGTTGACCTTTTAAGAGGTTCTGTTTAAAAAGAGAGGTTGGGAGACCTTTTTAAATATACATAAAACAGCTATATCTGAGAAGGAACGATATTAGGGCTTTGAACAGTGGAAGCGTATAGCTTAAAAGCGTTTATTAGTTACAACGCTAGCTAAGTTATTTAGCAGGCAACAGCCCTAGCCTTTAGTAAGGTTTGACATACTCCCTCAGCTGTTAGGGACTAATAGCTGAAGCTTTTACAAGTTTGAAGATTATCCAAAAAGGAAATATAGTGGTGGTTTAGAAGATAAACAAAAAATCAAAAATCGGGGTTTTATCTGCAGATCTTAACGGTCGAGATCTGCAGATAGACGATTTTTAATGGGATTCGAATTTATTTCTAGGTTTTATAGCTTGATATTATACCGTTAGACCATAAAAACCTTATTAGAAAGCTAGCTTAATAATCTAATATTTAAGTTAACTTAGGGAATAAGGAAGGTATAATAGAAATAAGTGATTAAACGGGAATAGGAGTAATAGCTTTTGTTATTGTAACGTAATAACGTTGCTGTATCGAAGTTTTTAAGCTTTTTTTAACTTTAAAGTAACGTATTAAAGGTTTAGTAACCGAACAAATTTCTAATGTTGCTGTAACCTAAGTCGTTTCGTAAATTTATCCGTAACTATTGCGTTTGTGGGCGTTTATTCGATATCGATTTTTTTCGTTGCGAAAGTTTCGCGGAGTTAGTGATTGTAAATATTAACGTGTTTTAGTTTTATAATTAAGCGTACAACTTTTTCGGTGATTAACCATATCGTTTGTTTGTTGTTTATTTAGATAATTAACTTTTTATTTAGTTTTAGTTTTATAGCTTTAAATAATTTTCGTATGAAAATAGCTTTTTTAACAGTTTATAAAAGGGTTAATAGCTTTGTTTCCGTACTTAAGGTAGTAATTGTATTTTGTTTATTAATTTTCTAGACGATAAGGCTTTTGAAAAGTATTAATACGAATTTTTGAAAACTTTTTCAATTAAGGTTATTTGCAAATAAAGCGTTGCTTGTATATAGGAACAATCGTACGTTAAGATTTTCGTTATTTCCGAATTTTAAGATTAAGGTACATATGGAATAAGCGTAAAAAATAGTTTCGTTAATAACGTTAAGGTATATGGGGTTAGGGTTTTTATAATAGCGAAATAATTAGAAAATAGCTTTAGTTAGGTTTAAGCGAGTGGTAATAGTTCTGTATAATAGGTTTTCGATTTTTTAGAGATATGTTTTTTTAGACGTTATTAATGTTTCGCTTTAATATTTTTAAGATTTTTTTATTTAGGGATCTTAAAGTAACGTTTCCCGAGTTTGGATAATTCGAATCGGGTATATAGCTTTTTTTAATAAGTATTTTATATTAGTTACAGCTTTTTTGCGTTGCGATTACGCAGTATATGTATTTTAAGGAATTATTGTAGCTTTTTAAGGTCGTTAATATGGAAGCGTTATATTAGTTTTTGAAGCAACTTTTTAGCGCTTGTTATATTGCGAGTTTTGTATATTATAGGTATATCGTTACCGTAAAAAAATAACGTTAATTAGCCGTTAATTAGAACGTATAGGTTATTCGGGAAAAGTTTTAAATTTAGGTTTTAAAGATTTAAAGATAAGTTTTGTTGTTATAATAATAGTAATCGTTTTAAGTTATATAAGGCTTTTAAAAACTTTAAATAATAGCTTAGATATACGAATTCCGGTAGGAAACGTACGTATATAAGTTCGTCGATATTGCTATGTAAGAACACGTTAACGTCGTTAAATTAATAAAGTTTCAAATCAAATTAAGTTGTAACAGTTGCAAGTATGCGAAAAGATTTTTTTGCTAGCGTAAATACGTAAACGCTAAATTTCTTACGGGGTTAGAAATTATCCCGGGTAATAATTTTAGCTTTAAAGTTTTAAAATATTTTATGTTTGTTAAATTTGTAAGTAAATATCTATATTAACGGGAAAATAACATTAGAGTTTACGTTATTAATTGTTTTTTAAATTATAGTAAATGTAATAAATTGTTTTATTCGATATATTTGATTTGATTTCTTTTACGTAGCCGTTTTCTAGTTTTTTGCGTATTTATGCTATATAGCTTTAAGTTAATTTTTAGGTAAAGGAGGGAAAGTATTACGATAAAAGCGTTCCGGTTTAATAGCCGTCGAGAAAATAGCGTTAAAAGTGGTTAGATATATGTTATGTTTTTCGAAATCCAGCCTATAACTTGTATTGGCCGAAAGTGCCTTTTTCTTTTTTCCGTTTCGAGTTCTAAACCTAATAACGGCTGAGGGATTTAAAAAATTTATTTCGGTACGGCGTTACTGTAATCGATAGAAATTGATTGATGTATTTTAAGCTTTATCCGGCGAAAGCGTATGGTGTTGTTAATAACTTGTATTTTCAGGAACTGGAATAGCGTCGGGTGTGGGCAAACCTTATAAAGGGTTTTCGCCTTTTGAATTACTTGATTTTCCTTAAAGACGAATGGGGTTATTTTCAGAGTTGTTGCTAATAACCGAATTAAAGATTTTTTTTTCCGAATTACTTTTTTCGTTAGTTTTTACCTTTTTAGTTTTCTATAAAGCTTTTTAATTAGAATTATCTGTAGCCATTACGGTAGTGTTATATATAGGTTTTTCGTTTTTCATAAACGAACCTTGCGTTTTTTGCGTTACCGTACCACTTATTCCTTTAGTGGTATCTGTATTTAAGGGGTTATTGTTAAATATAGCCCTTAACGTTTTTAGGAAAGTCGTTGCGGAAAGTGGGATTAAGATGCTATCGATTTAATCGTTTAGTTCCTTAATTTTAAGTAATAATTTCTGTTTTTCGTTATGATATTTTTTCGTCTCGTCGAAGATAACGTTTCGTACCGTAATAATGCGCTGTTATGTAAGGATCTAAACCTTATAGATATTACTAGTTGCGTATTTAACAAGGTAGTTAATATATGCTTTGGGATTTATTTTTTAAACAGTTTAATTCCCGGTAAGTTGTTTCCGTAAGCGCATAAGCTTTTGATTCGAAAAAAATAACGTTTGTAACGTTTGCTTTTAGGCTTTTTTCGGGAATGGGGGTTTTATTTTTTTAATTAATTATTTATTAAAGATTTAGGTTAGTATTTTCCAGCCTAAGGCCTTAATTGATATACGGCTGGTAATATACGTAACTGTTTTAATAACTTTAAGTTATATATTAAAAAGAAGGTTGTTATTAATTATTAAATAACGGGTTTTTATGATAATTATTTCTTTAGCGCGTTTTTAAACGTTTACGGGTTTTTTGGTATAAGGCAGCGAAGGTTTATGGGCGATATCTATATTAAGAAGCTATTTTCGGAACTTGTTTTCGAAAAACGTTTTTCCGTTTAATACGATCGTTTTGATTTTGATATGGTGTTATTTTTGTTAGGAAAATAATTGCGTTTATTAACGCAGTAAACGCGTGTTTTTTTCGTTTTATAGTATAATTAATTTTAATTTTAATAATAAGGCAGGTAATAATTAACGTTTTTGTACGGCCGTTAAAAGCGTTACTGAATTCGAAAAGGTTAACGCATATTGTAACGAAAGATTTACGTTTTTTAATTTGCGTTTTTTGCGAGATTTTTTTTCGAGCCTTTCCGATTGCGTAATTTTAATAGTTAATTTTTGACGGGAGCTAAATTTTCGTTCCGGTAACTGTTTGTACCACTTTTTTAAAAGCCCTTAGGCCTAAATAGGCTAGCTTTCAGTGCTATAAAGTAACGTTTTTTTTAAAGCTTTAAAGGAAAACGGGAGCTATTTCCGTAAAGCTTTTTTTAATTAAATAGCTTTAAGAAAAGGAATTTCTAAATCGAAGACTTCGGAACGAAGTTTTCGTTTTCGCTTTTAAGAATAACTTTATTTTTAAGGTTGCTTTTATCCTTAGGGACCGTAATGTTAGGCTTTTTAGTTACTGCAAAAGTTGCTAGATTAATAATGTTATTGTTGTTTTTTTAGCTATTACTTTAACGTAATGTATAACGGGCTAGCGTTCGATTTAATTAATTTTTGTTATTTACGTTCGGAATGTTATTAACGTCTTATAATATATAACGTTAATTTCATAATTTTAATAAATCCTAATCTGTTAAAATAACTTGTAAAAAGTTAAGTTAATATGCATTTTAGGGATATAAAAGTAACTTTTTTTTAAAACGTTAATCCTGCCGTTTAAGGTAATAAATGTAACTTTTCGCGTTTTTCTATCTAATATTTCGAAATACTTCTTTCTAATTAAAAGGTTTTTATTTATTATAGGAAACTATAAGTTGATAAAGTTAATTTTTTAATTTCTTACGTAAAAACTTAAGCATATATCTAATAACGTAGATTTTTTATGATTATATCCGGTAATAACGTTATTAACCTAAAGGTTCGTTACTAAAGAAAACTTTTAATAAAAAGTACTGAAATTAACTAAAAATTTTATTATGTTAATTTTTTCCGAACTTTCTTAATAACGTACTTTAACTTAAAAATTCCGTTAACGATACGTTTGTCCACCTACTTTTTAATTTTAAAATTCTCGGTTCATTTTTCGAGCTTAACTTTTAGGTATATGTAAAGGTATTTTTTAAAGGTATAAATTATACTGCAAAAGTACTTTCGATTGAGATAACGGTTGCCGTTTTAATTATTATTACAGCAGCTGTTATTATTATTCGAAAAGCTTTAAAAGGAATTTGTTTAATTCGGGATTTTTCTGTTAAGGGTAATACCGAACGTTCTTCGAAATAACTATTCGGCAGTAACGTTTTAAATTTTCTGTAATTTTATATGGTTTCGGAAAAGCTTTACGAATTTTTGTAATAAGGGTAACTCGTTAACGTCTTTGCCATTAAATATAGCTATCTTAATAAAAGCAGTTTAAATAACAGAAAAATCGGGTAAAAAGGTATTTACAGCCTTAAAAAAATCAAGGTATTCATAATAACTTGTAATAACTAGGATTGAAAGCTTTTCAATTTTAATATTTTTTTTAATATTTGGAAAATTACGTATTTATTTAGATCCTGTTAGACTTTAACGCTTTTTGTTATCGAACTTTGACTTCGTAAATCCGTACGTTATTACCAGGTTTAAATTTACTTTTTAAAACAGTTAACTTTTTTCGAAATATGACCTTTTTCTAGTATACCTAATAATAATTAAAATAAATTAACTAGTTTAGGAACTTACTAACTTTTGTAAGCGCTTTTTCTTAAGTTAAAAAAAAGTTTGTTTGTAATCGTATATTTTTATAATTTTCTGGAACTTCGTATTAATTTTCGACTAAAACTTAAATTTATTAAAAGCGTTTAGATTAAAGTTTTTAAAGTTAGGGAAGATAGGTTTTTTTAATAACAGCGGAATTTGCGCGTTATTAAGGTTGATATAATCCCATAAAAAGTTTATTTTGGAACTAATGTAGAACTGAAAGGTATTATACTCCCTAGGGGTCCCTTTTAAAAAAAACGCTTTAAAGCGTTTTAACGAAATTTCGTTAAAGTTTTTTAAAAGGGTAAAAATTATGGCTTTAAACGTAATGCAGATGGAATAGGTGCTAAAATAACTGGAGTATAGTTAGGAATCCTTTTAAAAAGCGGCAGTAGGTTATAAAGTTATTA
Source organism: Monosporascus sp. 5C6A (assembly GCA_004155035.1). NCBI lineage: Eukaryota > Fungi > Ascomycota > Sordariomycetes > Xylariales > Monosporascus > Monosporascus sp. 5C6A. Next base: position 60,940 of record QJOB01000141.1, on the reverse strand, counting down.
CGGAAACGACGGTAAGGTTCCGAATAGCTTTAGAAAACGAATATTTTTAAACGCAGCTAAAAGAAATACGGACCGGGTTCATAATTATAAGACCCTGTTATCATATACTGAAGTATATATAGCTAAAGAAGAAGGTGAATTATCTGGTTAACTTTTTAAAAGGTCCTGTCTAGAAAAAGAGATTAGGAGACCTTTTTAAATACATATAAAACAGCTGTATCTAAGAGGGAACGATACCAGGGCTTTGAACAGTGGAAGCGTGCAGCTTAAAGGCGTTTACTAGTTGCAACGCTAGCTAAGCCATTTAGCAAGCAACAGCCCTAGCCTTCAGTAGAGTCTAATAGATTATTAGTTGATTTTTTATTATTAAACTGAATTAAATCTTTAAATACATATAGATATACGTCTCAACGTTTAATAAGTATAACTAGGTTTAGATATATAAGGTCCGTTTTATTACACCAAGTGATTAATAATAAAAAAACACTGATAGTAATATAAACGTATTAATTTTAATTTTAATAGTTTTAAACCTCTTAATAGCTGTTATAGTGAGGTTCGATTTAAAGCTTAAACAATATAATGTTATAAACAGTTTTATTAACGCTAATATACTTTATAATATATATATAAACGCTTTCGAAATACTTTTAATATAATAAAATAATTATAATTAAAAGAGCATTATATGGCTTAAAATTGCTATTACTTTAGCAAAAAGATATTGCTAACATATTTAAAAACTTAAACTTAGGCCCGTTTCTTTTAAACTTTATTATTTTCTTCGTTAAAAGGTATTTATATTTTTCTATATAAACGATATTATCGATATATATAGCAAGAAAATTTAAGCTATTATTAATCGATTAACGTACTATACAAGTAAGCTGGATATATAAGTAAGCTGAACACTTTTTAGCACCTTGTAACAACAAATCCAAATAACTTAACTATAACATAATAAATACATTTCAATTAATGGTATTTTCTGTCCTTAACCGTATTTGCAACTTTAAAATAAATGTATATATTATATTAAGGCTTGCTGGAAATGTATATTGCTATTCCTTTTTCTTAACCGTTTTGTAATTAATTATTTACAAGAACTATCAGCAATAATTTTTTACTATCGTTTTTTTTGTCGACTAAAAAGACTTGTTTATCTCGTATAATAAGTAATTTTCTTTATTAGAAACGTTAATTTTAATAATTTAAAATGTATAAAATCGAATTATTACTTCGATACGTTTTGTTAATATTACAACGCTTTATTATACGCTTTACGACGCGCCTTGGAACGTGTTTTATAACAAGCCTTATAGCCTTGTTCTATAGCCTTATAACGCGTTCTGTAATCTTTTTATACAACGTATTTTACGAATATTTTTTACGTATTAAGGCCGAACAAAAAACGTTCGCGTATATGGGTTAGGAATTCGGTCGGTAATTATATTTTTGTCGGTCGACTTTAGTATTTTCGAAATAGGGGTAATATTAACCTGGATACATTAAAAGGTAGTCGGTTGTACACGGTTAAAAGAAAAAGTAACAATATAACATCCGCGACAAGGTTTAATATAATACGTACATTTGTTTTAAAGCTGTAAATACGGCTAGCGACAAAGAATACGGTTAATTTAAATCAATTTGATATATTATAGTTAAGTTATTTAGATTAGTTATTACGAGGTGCTAAAAAGTGTCCAGCTTACTTATATGTCCAGCTTACTTGTGTGATATATTAATTTAATTAATAAAAATTAAACTTTAAAGATAGCCGATAATTTTATTTATTTTTAGTCAAGTTTCGTTTATTTTCTGTTAAATTATTAAGGCTGTTGCTTAATTAAAGTTTCATTACGTTTTATACGTTTGGATTTTCGAGTATTATTGCGTAAAAAAGCAACCGATACGTAGACCTTATTGCATAATTATTTTTACGAAATACAGTTTTTATAACGAGATAAACTTTTAATTAAAATATATTTCGTGTAATAACACAAATACCATAAATAAAGCATAACTTCGAAAGCTAATAGATATATAAAAAAGGCGAATTGGTTATATTTTTATATATAATACGCCTGAGAAATTTAGTAACTTTGTTGGTTATAATAAATATATAAAAGAAAAGAAAAAAGAAAAAAAATACTTATTACAAAAACAATAGATTATCTCCGAAAACGAAAATTAAAAAAAATCGTATTACGACTTAACGTTTCGGTAATTTAAAGTAACGGTTGCAACTACGCTATAAAAGACTAGGACAGAAGAACCTATATTACAATTAGCTCCGAATGGTACTAAGAAGCCATAAAAAGCCGTATACGGTTAAACGGTATAGTTCCGTCTATTAAGAAGAGCTAAGTATAATTATACTAGAAAGAGCTTTTTAAAATAAAGGAAAACGCGATATAACTATATAGCTATAATCGTTACTTATTTTCTAAATCAGAACATCAGTTTATAATTAATATTATTTACGTAAAATGCATTTTGTTATTATTAAAACGTAACAAAAACGACCTTTTTGCTTAGTATTTACGATATTACTATTAATATAAACCGTACGATTTAGGTTTAATAATTGGAAATCCCTTAGCCGTTATAGCTATAACTAAATAATGTATACGGTAATTGTTTTATTACAGTTTTAAAGATGTTCTAGATAAAAGGTTTATTTAAAACGAAAATTTAAATATGTTTTTTAATATTTCAGTTAAACTAGGTCTGGTTAAGAAATTGTATCTATAGTTAAAAGGCTCTTTTAATATTATATATAGTAATATTTTTCATTATATTTTAAATGTTTTTATTATTATTATATTTCCGAATTTCTGAAAAAAACAATAGAGAAATTTGGATAGGAATGCGGAAAACGAATCTTAAAAAATTATAACTTGCTATTAGGCCTTATTTTAAAGCTTTTTCGATTTTTATATATTTTTTGTAAATCAGTATTTCAAGTTACGGATTTTCGCAACGCTTTAAGCTAGCTGCGTTTACAGCTCAGATACATCTTTGAAATAAAGAGCCTGATTTTAGTAACGTAATCTGTATTGTCTAATGTTGAGACCATGATGAAGTTTGATGATAGGGTTGCGCCTAGCGAAAATGAACCCCTAGAAATACATGCAAAATACGGACTAGCTAATCGTCCGGGACCGGATCTTAGTCCCTGCGTCCTGCACTATTTTACTATATAAACTATTAATTCGTATAACGAAGTTTTAGTATTATATATTACTTTAATAACGAAAATATATTTCAAGTTTTAATACTATAATTATTAATTTCAAATTTACAAAATTGTTTATTTAAAATCTTAAATAATAAACTAATTAAAATAAAAAAAGTTTAACAAACATATTCGAACTTTTAAAAAACTTAGTAGTTTTTTTGAAATAGTAATAACACTTGTTATTTTATATAAACAGAAAAAAATATATAAAAATAACAATACCTTGCTAAACCGTAGCTAGCAAGCATAAGGTTTATCAGGGTTAAAGCTTATTGGCAACCACCAGTTGGAATCGGAGTAAGATACGGACTAAGATATGCAATTTATTCTAACTATGAAACCTATTTAATCAGTTATCGTATTCGAAGATACTGCGTATAGTATTTATCGTAGAATTTTATCGTATAATTATTTTTTATATATTGGCTTAGCCTGGTAACTAAGGTTTGAATATAATTTCTATCTTATATAAATAATAATAGTTCTTTTTATGCAAGGTAAAATATAGGTTCAAGCCTGGAAAATAAGGTTAAGCCAATATACAGAAATTATTCCACGATAATTTTCCACGATAGATATTATACCTAATATTTTCAAATACGATAATTCTTTAAATAATTTTTTACGGTTTGGATAAATTACACATTTTAATCTTATGTTTTACTCCGATTCCGACTGGTAGTTACCGACAAATTTCGGCCCTGGTAAACCTTATACCCGTTAATTACGGTTTAGCAGGGTCTTTAACGACAGAGAATAGCTTTGTACGGTAAACTTTAAAGATGAATCTTAAAAATAAACCTTAAAAGCTTACAAAAAACTTTATAAGCCTTCGTTAGTTTTATAATTATAAAGTTTAACCTGGATTGTTTTTACGGTTAAGAAGGAAATATTAATATGATAACCAGAAAAAAAGTACTTGGTACCAAATTACCTTTTTAAGTTATTATTAATCAAGATACGAGCCGAAACAGTATAATATGCTAGGCGACCCCAAATACCAGATACCCATTATCCGCTACGGGAAGGTTTTAATAGAAACCGTCCTTTTCCCAGTTATTTATTCCAAAAAAAATGGCTCCATAATCTAAAGCGGTCGACGTTACTGTCGATTTGGAAAACCTTTTCCAAGTAAATTAATTATAGCTTTTAATTTTCGGTTATTATTTAATTACCGAATATAACAATAACCGATTTTTCAAATAACAATAATTTATACGAAACAATTTTATTTCGGCGAAGGTACTGCTAGCGAAACTAAAAAGGGATAATAATAATAAGTTAAATAATTCCGAAATCCAGCTATTAAAGCATTATACGTCGGAAAGTTACAAGCGATGGTTTACCCGGTTATTCAAGATAGTAAAAAGCTTCCAGAATTACGAAAGGAATCGTAAATAAGAATACGACTAGGTAGTTTGGAATCGCGTTAAAGTGAGATACCTGCGAGACGGAAAGAGGTAGTAAAGCTAGGAGTTTAAGTAGCAATCTATTATTTTGTCCAAGTGTATATACGGTTACGTCTTTTCGAAGGAGAATACTTTTTTTTTATATATTTCGATATTTTTATCGACTTTAACCTTTCGGTATATTCTGTTTTTCTGGTTTAAAATCCGCTTATCTGCTTTGTATTAGAATTATTATCTAGTATTATTATACGCATGTTTTAAAAATAGATTTCTTTACCGGTTTTATATCGCATTTAAAATAAATTACTAGGATATTTCGATATTAAAAATAATAAAATAGGTTAATTTTTTAAAAAAAAACAAAAACCTTGTTAATTTTATACAAAATAGCGTTTTATAGGGAAAAATAAAAAATCGCGCAAAACGGATTATATTTTATATAAATTTCGAAAACCAAACATAAAAGAATTTTAAAAACAGTATAGTTATTTTGAATAAGACAAGTTTTTAAACTTTAAAAAGTTTAAAATATTATTATTAACCGTTAAAAATAACTGTAATAGAAAGATTAAAACTATAAAAGAGATATATAGTCCTGGTAATAAGCTCGAATATAATACATATATTTATAAAGAAGCTATAACTTCGTTTAGCAAAAAAAACGCAGATTAATTTAAATAAATTTTACGTAGTATATAAGCGAACCGTCGATATAAGCGAACCGCTCGTTTTTTCTTGGCATTTTAACTATATAAGTTTAATCCTTTATTTATTAACATCAATAACATGGAACGGTTTATAAAAAATCGAGAATAAACTTAGTTATTTAAATTAGAAAAAAGAATTTAAAACTTAGTTATAAGCGTTTTTATACGATATATAACGTTTCCAAAACTACTTTAAAAGATTCATCTAACGGTACCGTTATCCGAGCTGATATAATTTTTAATTTGCGAAAATCAACGCTGACAGAAAAGAAATTAATTGTCGAAAAAATCTGGAATTTAGATATGCAACCGTTTCCTCTCTGGTTTTAATATGTTAAAGATATGGCAAATTTGTTATTGGCTTAATGCGTTAAAAAATGCGTTGAAGTTAATTGGGCGCCGAATTTCATTTGACGGCAAAAAAAAAACTTAAAAGGTATTTAAATCTAGAAATCGATTATTAAAGGTTATTATACGGAAATTTAAAAGTATTTCGTAAATAATTTAAGTTTGTTTGGATTATAATTGCAAAATACAGTATCGTAAAAAAGGATATTTATAACTTTAACGAAACGAGCTTTATAGTAAGGTTTTTAATAATATATAATATAGTAATTATAAATGCGGAAAGTTGTAAGCAATTTAAATAAGCATAATAAGGTAATCGGATATGGGTTATAATTATATCAATTATTAATTCGTAAAATTGGGTTATACCATTATGGATTGTTCTGCCAGGAAAAACTTATTTTAAATTTTAATATTATAATAATTTATTACCCGCCGATAAAAGAATTAATAGTAATTATAATATTTAAATAATAAATGAATTAAGTTTAAAATAAATACGGTATTTCGATAAATATATTCGAACGCGTATGAAAAAAACGAAACGTGTTTTTTATTTTCGACGATTACGAAAATTATTACGTAAATAACGATATTATTACGTTTTGCATACTATTTTATTTTCCTTATTAACTTTAACTTTTCGATATATATATATTTTTTTAAAACGCGCTTATACGTTTTATATCGAAAATTTAGTACGATATTATTATATTTACATTACAAAAAAGGCTTTTTTTGCCGGTTTATACGACTCGTTTAAACTTGCCATAACGCTCGATAATATTAAGTCCGGTGTCGCTAAAACTGGACTTATTTTATTTGATTTTAATAACGTTTTTTTCGATTTAGAAATTTCTTTAGCTGTATTTACGCCGACTATCTCGCCGCTTACCTCCGCCGGTTCCATTTTTTTCTTACTTGCAAAAACCTTTCTAAATATAAAAAATATATAAAAAATAGGAACGACATTTGCAAAAAAAAAAAAAATTAAAAATTACCAAGGGAATTCGCTAATAAAATTGATTAAATCGGTTAATTTTTTAATAAAAAATAACTTAATATTTTGGTACGAATTTTCTTTTTAAAAAACCGCTAAATTGTGCGAAATTATTTATCTTCTTAATAAACGCCGAAAAACTAAAAATAAACGTTTTTTAAAAAAAAAATACTTACTATATGTCAGCAGTCACAGTGATCAAATGCAGTAAGCTGACGTAACTTATGTGCGATGGTTTTCTAAATGTTCTGATGGACAAATCTAATCCGTGGCAATCGCTCTTAAATACATAATTAGGCGGTTAAAAGAGAAGCGGTAGATAAGGCATATCGCAGGCTGCATCCTGCAGCCCTATACCGACAAAGCCTTCCAGCCTATAACACCTAAAAGCACCAAATGCCGATACGCCCTCTTGCGTCAGGTATTCAAGGCTGGGAAGTCCGAAAACAAATCTAAAACAATCAATCTATATAGGGTTCCAACCTGTACCTACTTATCCTGTATTCTTTCGAATCCTAAGTTCCGTATAAACCTTTCGAAATCCGTTTTATCAAGTGGTTTCGTAAATTTATCAACTGGGTTATTTTTGCTTTTTACGTATTAGAAACTAATGTTTCTTACCTGGACCTCCTGCCGTACGTAATAATACTTAACGTGGATGTAACGTTTTTTTCGTAATATCTGGGTCTTTGTTATCTATTTAAGTACCTTTATATTATCCTCCAAAATGGGAATGGGGCCTTTAGGCATAAGCTTTAGCTCTGTTAGGAAATTCCTGATTCCTGCTGCCTTTATGGCAACTGTACCGGCTCCAACGTACTTTACTTCTGTAATATATTTCGTAACAACACCCTGTAACTTCGAAAACTATCATACGGGTACTCCAGCTATAAAAAATACATATCCTATAATGAACTTAGCTGATTTTTAATTATCCGCAAAATTTGTATCTACTACTCCGAACAATCCTAAGTCGTTATACTGTAAATATAAGTAGCCCTATTCCAACTTCCGGTACCGAAACGATAGGTTTGCTGTACCGTTTAGGTAACGTAACAATTTTTTAATATATTCCTAATATTTTAGAAAAGGATTCCCCATAAACCTAGCCCAAGTCGACGTTACAAAGGCTATATCAGGTCTGGTAATGCAACTAAAAAAGTTGAATTTCCCTACTAGATTTACGTATTCGAAAGTATTTTCTTTATTAGCTACGCCGTTATGTCTTATAACATATTTTAAGTAATCCTTAACAAATAAAGTAAATTCCTTTCGCATCTCGTCCAGGCCGACTAACTTTAGTAACTTTTCGATATATTACTGTTAATCCAGCCTGATATCTCCAGTTGGTAAAAAACGGATAAGCCGTACGTTTAGGTACTAATCTGCGTTACCCAAGTCCTTAACAGGTACGTCCTCGGCAAGCTTCTTCGCGGCGCCCTCCAGACGTTCCCTGCCAGCCCCGAAAAAAAAGAAATTATCCACATATAACGAAATAACGTCCCTTATTTCTGCGTTACGGTAAATTGCGTCATCCGAAATCAACGGCAGAAAACCTAACTTTACAAATAACTCCCTAACTTTCTTCTACCAGGTAGCTCCGGCTTGCTTCAGGCCGTACAAAAGGTTCATCAGCTTAATAATTATCTTAAGGGAATATCCGTACTTTTCCTTATCCTCCGGATATACCTCGAAATACTTTTTAAACATAATAAATTACTTTATGTAAATATCCTCCTTTAAATTCCCATTCAGATACGTTATAATAAAATCGATCTATATAATATACCATCCCAAATAGGCTGCAAGGGCCATTAAAATTCTCCAGTATACAGCTCTTGCAATACTCGCAGCTATCTCGTTATAATCGATACCCTTCCGTTAAGTAAAGCCTTTAGCGTAAATACGGGCCTTATACTTATCCAGCTTTCCTGTAAACGTATATTTCTTTTTCAGTACCCATTTTACGTTAACTAGATACCTATAGGCCCTATCCGAATCCGGGAATATAAACTTAAAGGTTTTACGCAAAAGATTCTCCTTAATTTCAGTAAAGATTACTTTAAGCCACATCTTTCGTTCTGGGCTTTCCATAACTTCCTTCAATAATAAGCCGTCATCCACTATAACGTATCTATAACTTTTAACAAAGTCGTCGTCGTCACTTAACAATAAAAAGCTTTAAAGCCTTTCTAAGTCGCAATCCAGATCGTAATCGCCCTTTTAAATTAAAGCTAACTTCAGTTCGCATATTAATTCCAGGGCTTCGTCCGGGGCTTCCAGGGTATACAGCTCTGGAACCGTCTTCTTGAAACGCCTTCTTTTGCGCTTAACCTTCTTGATCTCTTGGTTTTTATCATCCTCCGAAACAACGTTATCGTTTTTGTTCTTTACTCTAACGCCCTTTTGTTTCTGACGGTATCTTAAACGTTTTTATATAGGCTGTAAAAATAATCGGATAATATCCTTAAAGTTAAAAGGCTGCCCTAATTCTTCCAGGTTTTCGTAAACTATAACGTATAATATAATAAACATTTTGCCGCTTTTTGGCAGCTATACCTTATAATTATAAATACCTTAATAACTTAATAATATGCCCTTTATTTTACGGGTTACTAACTTTTCTAACTTAATCCTATAATTTTTATCGATTAAAATAATGTACCTATTACCGAAAATTTAAAAGTAACTGTTATCAGGCTTATAAAATTATTTAGGGTTAGGGTTAAATATTTTCTTAAAACATTCGATCGGCGTTATATCTTTTATTATAAACTATCCAATCCTGTTAATCGTATGCGTTATAGCTTCCATAATAAAGTCCCAGAAACAGATAGATATTTTTATTTACGCAAACGTTACGTAAGCTTCGTTTTGGAAAAATTGAATACCTTTCTTTGCTATACCGTTTTAATATTGGTTATAAAAACTGGAAATTACCAGCTTAATACCCTCCACTACGCAGAACTTCTCAATAATCGTCATACCGAATTCCCTACCGCCGTCAAGGCGTAAAATCTATACCGGTTTTTTTCTGCCTTCTAAGGAAAAAGCCTTTAAACGCCTGGAAATACGGGTAATATACCCACATAAGCTTTCCTATATTTCGTCCTTAGTTTTAAACAAATAATACTTCTTATAACGCAAGAAATTCTTTATAATAAAACCGAAATAACCGTTATTTTCGATACTAACAGGCTTAACGGACCCCACATCATACCAAATAATCTCTTTAACGAACGTTGCTCTTTTTTAGGAATTTATAGAAAGGATCTTCCGTATCTTACCCTCATCACAAGCTATACAAGGGAATCCCTCCACTTCCTTAAAGTCTAAATCTATCCCCGTAAACCTCTTAATAGTCCAAATCAATCGTTCAGTACTGGGATAACAGAGGCGGCGGTGCCAAAAGATAATTTTCTTCATAACTTCTTTAATTATAAAGATCTTCCCGTTCTTAAAAACGTTCTGAAAAACTTTCTTCAGGTCGTCGCCGTCCTTACCGAATACCTCCCCCAGCCCGTACCCCTATTGGTCGTTCCCTAGCTTTGGAGTCCTAATAATGGGCTTTAGCTTCCCATAAAGCCACAGAAAGAAACCTTTCCGAATAACGTTAATCGTTATTAATTGTAACCCATTAAGGTTTACCAAGGTGTTCTTATTCAAGTAACCCCTTCTTTTATAGTATATCTTTTCAAAAAACACCTTTAAGGAAAACGTATTAATACATAAGGTATATTTTACCGTGATTTCGTTTTTTTCTCCACGCGGGCCCCTTAAGGGCCACTTTACTGTCCCGACAAAAGTAACAACCATTAGGCCACCCCCTATCAGAATCTGTATTCCTTTAAATCTGATATCCAGGACGCTGTTACGTTCGAAATCCCTAATATTGTTGGTAATATTAACGTTAGCTTCTAAGTCCCAAAGCAATTTATCTCTGTCGTTTTCCATAAAGAAATAAACGCGTAAAAGTATTATAGCGCTTCCCATAACAACTGCTTCAGAGGTTTTAAACGCTGTAGCTTTAACGCGTTCGACTGCTGTAGCTACCCCTGCTTTAAAGCTTTCGTTCATTATAATCACTGCTTCAGGGCATTTAACCGCTATATCTTTAGGACTTTCAGCCACTATAACTCCTGGAGCTTCCTTTTAAATCATCTCGTCGTACCATTGCATAAGTTCTTGCAGCTGTTATTCGTTAACGTAAGCGCTAAACGTTCCTCCGCTAAACCGATACAGGTTTCTCAAGCCCTTTAGGATAAACTGCTTTTCGTCCTGTCCACCACCTCCACGGGTATTACGAGAGCTGTTATTGTTGCCCTGACGTTGGCTACTATTCTAACCTCTTTTTCCTTTCTTTCCTTTTTTTTCCTTCTGTAGCTCAAAGCAGTCCTTAGCTAGGTGCCCGTACTTCCCACAATTAAAGCAAAGTAACTTACCGTTCTTGTTCCATGCGGGCTTGTTATCCCGGGGGTCCTTATTACCTCCTTTGCCCTTTTAAACGTTATTAAACTTCTTATCGTTTTTTTTTGTTGGAACGTTTATAAAACTCGTTATTGAAATCGTCGATTAGTTGCTGGAAAGAATAATCCGTCTGCCGCAGTACTGATTACATGGTCTTGCACTAACTGCTAGCTTTATCTTCCACAGCAGTAAAAAACATAATAATATATTCCTCGCTACGGAACTTCATTCCGCAGCCCCTAACCTCCCGCAAAAGCTTCTAAAACTTAACGGTAAACTGCACTGGATCTTTACCGTTATAAGTAATCTTGCTAAGCTCCTTCCAAAAAGACTTCTATCTAACCTTACCTATGGCAGCGTAAATTTTCCGCAAGGTCTTTAACATTTTCGTACCCTTCTTAATACCTATAATTAACTTTAAAAGCGCCCTTTTGCAAGTTTTGGTAATAGCTTTAGCTAAACGCAACTAATCCAATTACTTCAGCTTTATACCGTCCTTATAGCTAATCTCTTTAAGCACAAAGCTTAAAGCGTTACTCCAAAGCTCCCAATTAGCCCAACCCAACAAGTAATTCTCCTTGTCGAAAATGAAATCGAATCGTTTCCAACGGAACTTCGAATCTTCCTTATCACTAAACTTTTTTTCCTTCAAACGTACACCTGCATTAAAGTTATCTAAGCTACTAAAAAAACTACTGAAAAAGCTGCTATAGCTCCTTTTGTACTTCGGGGAAAGAACTACAAACAAGTTTACTAAAAAGGAAAAAAAGGAACTATCTAAATCATCAGGCTCACTACACGCCACATTCTTTCCGTTAAATAACTTCTCGCTTTTCTTTCTCTTCGGAAAATCAAGCTTTTTTATAAACCATCTTCTGGGCCTTACTTCGCCTTCCCTAAATAAGTTAATTTTTTCTATATCACTTTTAACTGCAATAAGGATTTCCTTAAGGCTATTCGCCTTAACTTCAGGCTTAACGCTTTCTAACTTTTTGGGTTATGCACTAGGTTATACATTAGGTTATATACTCGCACTTAACGACTTCGGCTTTTTTGGATCTAACTTATCCAAAAACTATATCACCATTTCACTCAGTCGCTCCATTATCTCAATGGTTTTTTGGTTCTGGAACTTCAGCTCTTTAACCTCTTCCTAAACCTGTTAATAACTATCTTCTCGTACCTTAACGTCTTTTCTAATACCATTTATCTTAATACCCAGGAAGTAATAAAACTTATTCAAATCATTTTCGGGCTGCTATCTTTAAATAAGGGTTTTAAATCGTAATCCCGGCTGCTGCTAAGGTACTGAAACCTTTTCTTCCACTTCCTTTTTTCCCTTACTATAAAACTTTTCTACTTGGGGTATATCCTGATTATCAAAAAATGCAGGTTATAGGAAAAGAAATAAAAAAAGGCTTTTGTCGCTTACGTACTTCCGGCCCTCCTAAAAAACGAAGCTATTATCGGATAAGACACTTTCAACAAGGAACTTCCCGCGGTTCTTTCTCTTACTCGACATCATCAACTGCTAAACTGCTAGACTTTCTTTTAAATCGTTAATTAAGCGACTCTCTCTTAAATCTCCTGCTTTCTTGTTAACTTAGCTGTCAGACTACAAATAACTACTTTATATAACGTACTAGGGTTAATAATTAACCAAAAGATGCTACCATATTAGCAGTTACAGTGATCAAATGCAGTAAGCTGGCGTAACTTATGTGCGATAGTTTTCTAAATATTCTAATAGACAAATCTAGTCCGTGGCAATCGCTCTTAAGTACATGATTGGGCGGTCAAAGGGGAAGCGGTGGACAAGGCATGTCGCAGGCTGCATCCTGCAGCCCTACACCGACAAAGCCTTCCAGCCTGCAACACCTGAAAGCACCAAATGCCGACACTATACAAAAAAACCAACGTTTTTGCCCCAAAAAAGGGAATAAAAAAATACAGCTAATAATAACTGAAGATAATCGTTATAAAAAAGTTGAAACAAAAGAACAGAAATATAACGTTTATAGCAAGCCCAGACATAATACGCGTACTTGTAAAAAAGCTGCAAATACGTTTAGCGAAAACGAATCCGATTAATTTAAATTGATTTAATGCGTTATTATTAAGAAATAAATAATTAAACTTAAATAGTTAAAGTTGCCAAGGAAAAAAAATTTGTTTATATTAGCAGTTTGTTTATATGCTACGGTAATATATTATAATTAATATATTTAAGTTTATTAATACGGAAAATTAAAATCTAATAATAATAAAATATAAATAAAAAAGAAATATAAAACGTAATTATAAAATTTAAATTTATTTATATTATAATAGCAATTAAAACTTGGACCTAATTTCTATCTTGCATTTATATTATATTAAAACAGTAATAAATATTAATTTTAACCTTTTAAAATAATTCTCAACTGGATTGTTTGCTTTTTACCATTTTATTTATACTCCCCGTCAAAGGTGGGTCACCCATAGTAGTACTACGTATGATGGGTAAGTCTAACGCCCTCGGGCGTTATCTCCCCACGTGTTTGATGCCCGGTTTTCTCTCAGTTCGTCAGTTTCTCGCATTGACGTTAGCTGATACCTGACATGGATGTTTTTATTTCTCAAGATACTAAGTATAGCGCTTCGCATAACGGCTGCGAGACCCGCAGCCGGGGCCCCTCGGAGACGTTAATCTTCGCGTGACCGTTGTTGCGCTTCACGACTTATGACCTGAGGATGGAGCCCAGCAACTCTGACCACGTGGATTCAAATAAGCTTTGTGGAGGACTAGTGTCGCGCACGGCTGCACCAAAAGAACAGATTGTTAAGTGCAAGATCTTAGCTTGCTACTTAGCTGACAACTAGTTAGGGCATGAAACTAGTTTAAAAATTCCATTCCTTGGCACTTCCCGGCATATCGAGGGCTAAGCTAACGGATATAATACTATATGTAGGTACTGCAGGATTAAAAGCTTATATGACGCGTGCCAACGGTTTCCGGCGCTTTTGACACGTACACTACCTAGGTATATACTCTAAAGTTACCCCCACCCAACCCTGAGTACTGTAGCCATCTGACCCGTGTGTTTGCAACGAACTTACTATACCATTCTTTGTGCGTTATCTCCCTAACCTACCTCAGAGAATCATCAACTTTCCAGAGGGAATTCAACCAAAACAAGGCCGTAGCGCTGCCAACGCTTCTAGAACAACCACCTTGAGCTTGTACCGCGACTCGACGCTCAGGTTGGCAGATGAGGGAGGACCGAGGGACAGGGAATAGGGGAACAAGAGCCCTCCCCTCTCTACATATTGAGCTGGGCCTTAGCTGGATGCATCCTGCCACTCGATTTACTCAGTGCACACAAGATGCATAAATCGTCATCATGTCCACGTAGGAGCAGTTCTGTGATACCCTCTCTGCCCTAAGTGTTATGAAAATTTTGCCATCACGTCACCGCTTCAAGCAGGAACTGGCAAAGACGATCGTGCATGTGTAAAGAAAAAGATGGGTGTCACGCCCTACGTAGATGTAGTCCAGTTACAGTACGTACCGGTATACATGTAGAAGAGTGGCTTCTGGACCACCCGATGCTGCCAAGGCGCCGAGAAGTAGCCTCTGAGCATCTCTTTCTTTTCATTGGACCCTCTTGACGATACTCCCCACGCAGGTAACAAGGAGATGACGGACCATACCACGTTCCACCAAAATATAAGTTATGGTCGGGGAGCTTAACCCATCCAGGCGGGTGGGGAGGGCTCTCTCCACATCATTACTACTTGCGTATGTAATCTTTAAATGAAATATTAAATGGCGAGGGGACTGCCGGAGATCCCTCTTGTCCCATCTCGTCGCTCTTCCTCTTTGTACGCCTACCATACGCAGAGAATTAGCGGCCATGGCCGACGGGATCTCCAGAGCAGGTATCGATGCGTCCGCTGCCGCGAAACAAGACGTCGAGACAGTAGAGCAGACCCATGCCAGCATGGCCGATCATAAGAAGACCGCCGCACCCGGGACGGCTGGAGATATGCATCCGGAACACCGCGCCCGCATCGAGCGGTCACTGGTACGGAAGCTAGACGCCAAATGTTCGCTGTTCGTCTTGATATACATTGTGAGTAGCTGACTGTCCCCCTTGATTCGAGGCATCAATGCTGACACCCGAAACGCTCAACTATCTGGACCGTAACAATATCGCCGCCGCTCGTCTGCGTGGTCTGCAAGACGATCTGAAGTTGGATGATACGCAATACTCAACTTGTCTCAGTATTCTCTATGTAACCAATCAAAAACCGTCGGAATCTCCAGCGGAGGCTATTGCTAATCCGGCTCTTTGCAGGTGGGATATATTCTCATGCAAGTACCGTCCAACATGCTCATCAACCGCATCTCGCGGCCCTCCCTGTACATAGCATGTGCGATGATGCTCTGGGGTCTGTTGTCCACGCTGAGTGGGAATGTCCATAACTTTGCCGGCATGGTCTCTGTTAGGTTCTTCCTCGGGTGTAAGGAATCCCTAGAATCAACCCCTGGAAGCCGAGCTACTAACCCCCATGCGACAGTCGTCGAGGCGGCGTTTCTGCCCGGGGCTTTACTCATTCAGAGTAAATGGTACACGCGCCGCGAGCTAACCATGCGAAATGCCATCCTCTTCTGCGGAAACATCATCTCGAACGCCTTCTCTGCTCTCATTGGAGCTGGCGTCTTGTCCAATATGCAGGGGACTATGGGACACGCTGCTTGGCGTTGGCTTTTCTGGAGTAAGTGATTATTACTCACCCAGTGAGCAGGACGAATGGACTCCGTCATTGACAACACCCCTTATATAATAGTCGAGGGCGCAGCCACCATGGCCGTTGCAATAATGGCGGCGTTTATCCTCCCGGATCTGCCTTACAACTCTCGCGGATTCACTGACGAGGAGCGCCAGGTCGCGCAGCTTAGAATGGTGGAAGACGTGGGCGAGGCTGATGTCGACGCCGAGGGTCAAGGCGTGTTTGACGGCCTCGTCATGGCAGTCAAGGACGCCAAGATCTATCTCATGATGATCACATTCACGGCCTACGTCGTCGGCCTTTCTTTTAATGCATTCTTCGTAAGCAACTACTGCCGCTGCGACCCCCTTCGGTATTGAGCTAATAGCCGGGCGCAGCCAACGCTTACAGGGACGCTTGGTTTTGGATACGTTGCGACCTTGCTCATGTCGTCGCCGCCCTGGGTGTTCTCGTGTGTCATCTGCCTGATCAACGCATGGCATTCTGATCGAACACAAGAAAAGGTATGTGGCGTTAGTCCGGGGTGCTGGCTGAGAGCTAGAACGCGGTAGCTGACGGATTATTCTCCTAGTTTTGGCACATCGCTGGGCCTGTCATCGGCGGTCTCGTGGGGTTCGTCATCAGCATGTCGACCCTGAACACTGCGGCCCGCTACTTGGCTCTCTTCCTCCAGGCCAGTTCGTATGCTGGGTGAGTACAAAGGGGCCATCCTGCCGTCCCCGGTACATGTTTGCTGACGTAATGCTTCCGACAGTTTCATCGTCTTCTACTCCTGGATCAGCTCCTCCTTCCCTCGGCCTCCGGCTAAGCGTGCTGTGGCGATTGCCATGATCAACGCATTCTCGCAGCTCGGAAACGTGGCCGGTAGTTACGTGTGGGGTGAGTGTTGCCATGTGCTGCTAGCACTCGGAAAAGAAGTAAAAGCCAATCGGAACGCATGATGACTGACCGCCGAGTGTAACAGGCTTGAAATCCAACGGGTATCGTCGGAGCTATGGTATAGTCACGGCTATGTTCGGGCTGACCATCATTGGTTGCTTATGGTTCCGCGTGATCCTCTCTGGACTTAACAAGAAGCTCGAGAAGGGCGAAGAGGCTTGGGAGACCCAGCCCGACGTTGCAGCCCGCACAGCCGGTGTAGAGCACATGGACGGTCCTGACGAGGCCCTCAGCATGAAGAAGGGCTTCCGATACTTGGTATAAACTTGGTTATGGAAATTGGAACTAGGACTGTGAACATAGCCCTTCCCCCTTCGTATAAGAAGAGCCTTCATGGCGCTTGCTACATCGGGGGCTTAAAGTAGCCAGTGACGGGCTACTGTGTCTTTTGATAAGACCTGACGTCCAAAGGAACGCGATGGCTCGAGAGACGACATGTTAAACAACGTACATACATCCTTGGACGCACTACCATAGATGGGACTTTTCATTTTTTTCTCTTCCCGGACGAATCCGCTCCAGCGAGCCTTATCTGTGATAAACCTCGTGGCTTGCAATCCGTTGCGCTATAAGGTAAGCGGACAATAAGATCGTACGCCTAGCTGTTGTAGGGATGGTGGTGGTAGGGATGTTATATTCGGGATTGTTCCAGCTAGCGAGGACAGTTAGAGAAATTTCTATTTGTAGGTAACAGCCCTACACTGCCCGGAGAGGATCGTTAAAGTGAACCTTTAGCGCCTTGCCCCCACTTCCTGAATTCATTTCCCAGCAAATTACGCGATATTTAAAAGTCTATAACTAAATAAATAAATACAACAAATATGCCACATTTTGTACACGGATTATTTAAAAGATATTTTGAATATATAAAATATACATATATTTTAAAAAAAAATCCTAATATTCTATACTATCAAACGGCGCATATTACCGAATAGTGCACTTTTTAATACTCGTGACAACAAATCCAAATAAAATAACCATAAAATTATAAACCAATTTAAACTAATTAGGTTGTTTATTACTAAACGTATTTATAGCTTTTTACAAGTACGCGTATTATATCCAGGTTTGCCGTAAATGTTATATTTTATCTTTTCGTTTTAACTTTTTTATAACTATTATTTTAGCCGTTATTGATTGTATATTTTTTAATATTCCTTGTTTTGGTTAGGAAAGCTTATTTTCCTTATATACGAAGTATTTCGGTTTTTTTTCTAAAAAATATTCATTTTTTATTTCCCGATATTTATTAAAAACATAGTTAGTTTCGCGTAATTTGAAAAGGTTTTTTTTTTAAGAAAAAAGTTTTCGTATATAATGATTAACTTGTATTTTAGTAAAAGATTAACCGATTTAATCATTTTTGTCGACGAGCTTTTCTAGCAATTTTAATTTTTTTTAATAAGTAATATTTCCGTTTTTATTTTACTTATTTGAATAATTCGAAATATTTTCACAAGAAAAACAATAAATTGAAAGGAAATAAACGGAGAAACGGTCGGCGTAAATACAACTAAAGAAATCTCCAATACGGAAAGAATATTATTAAAATCGAATAAAATAAGTCCAGTTTTTTAAAGATTAAATCTAACATTATCGGATGTTTTAGCGATTTCAAACGCGTCGTAGAAATTAAAAAGATTTTTTATTCGCGATATAAATATAATAACGGCGCATTAAATTTTCGATATAAAACGAATAAATACGTTTTAAAACAAAAAAGCGGCATACGTTTAAAGGTTAAAAACTAATAGGAAAATAAAAAGATATATAAAACGTAATACTTTTCGAATTTTATCGAATAATAGCTTTTATAAATATTGAAAAAAAAAGAAATAGTTCGTTGCTTTTGTATATATTCCTATATTTGTAGTAATGTTGAACTTACTTTAAAAATAAAATATTTGTTTTCAATTATTATAATATCAGATGTTATAGAGCCAAAAGCCTAGGAGCAGATGCGGGGTTTATATATATAGGTTATTTCTTCCAGTTTTTTCCAAAAAGGGAGCTAGAAGGTTATGTTTTAGACTGTTCTTAATATATAGGTTGCCTTGCTATTCTGACCTCCAATAACACATGATATATAATTAATGCTGAATTTTGCCTTAAGTATTAATAAGGTATAGCGATATGAAAAACTTAAATAAGCTTTTTCTACGAAAATGATAAATAAAGATTTTATTTAATTTACAAGTTAATTACTGTTACCATCGTAATTTATTTGCTATTATTTTATTTTGTTTGTTTAGATTTCTAACGGTTTTTATTATTTATAATTACCGTTTCGTATATTATTAAAAGTTTTATTAAAAGGCCTATTTCGTCGAAGTTATAAATACCGTTTCTGTAATATCGTATTTTGTAATTATAACTCGAATAAGTTCGAATTATTTACGAAATATTCCTAGATTTTTCTATAAAATGTTTTAATAAACGATTTTTCGATTTAAATATAACGTCTCACACCACCTCCTCGCTCACACCACCTCCTCGCTCACACCACCTCCTCGCTCACACCACCTCGCCGCTCGTTTTTGGGAACCTCGTAACAATTAATCCAAATAACTTAACCACAACCTCTCCAATTACTTCAAATTAACCGTATTCTTTTTCGCTAACTATATCTACAGCTTTTGGATAAATGTACGTATTATATTAAAGCTTATTACGGACGTATATTACTATTCCTTCCTACCAACCCATATACGACAACCACTTCCAATAGCTATTAACAGCATTTTTTTTACTACCACCTTTTTGCCGATCGAAAAAACCTGTTTATCCCGTATAGTAAGTATTTTTTTTTATTAGAAACGTTTGTTTTAACCATTTAAATACGTAAAGTCGAATTGTTGTTCCAACAAATCCTGCAATACCGCGACACGCCTTTCCGACGCGCCCCGGAACGTGCCCCATAACAAGCCTTACAGCCTTGCCCCGCAGCCTTACAACGCGCCCTGTAACTTCCAATACGACGTATTTTGCGAATATCTTCCACGTTTTAAAGCCGGACAAAAAACCCTCGCGTATATGAATTAGGAATTCGGTCGGTAATCGTTTTCTTGTCGGTCGGCTGCAATACTTTCGAAATGGGGCTTGGGACGCGTTAAAAGGTAATCGGTCGCAAAAGGGTTGGAAGGAAAAAATAGCAATATGCGTCTACGGCAAGCCTTAATATAATGCATGCATTTGTTCCAGAGCTGTAAATACTGTTAATAACAGAGAATACGGTTAATTTAAATTAATTGTAAATGTTGTGGTTAAGTTATTTAGATTAGCTGTTGCGAGGTCCCCAAAAACGAGCGGCGAGGTGGTGTGAGACGTTAACTGGAATTCTTTTTACCTGTTTAATATATTTTAACGTTAATCCTAACGCGATCCGTTATACGTTACGGAAGTAATATATTAGCTATATTTTTAAAGTGCTATAACCGGACAAAACACGTTCGCATATATAAATTAATAATTCGCGTAAAAATGGAATAGGTTTTCGGTCGCCGTTAATTTTTACAAATTGTTAATAATATTAATTTGCGCTCGTCCACCGTAATATCCATGTTTTAAAGTAATTTTGATGATATTCTATATATAACAAACGCTTTAGAAATTAAATCTTTAATTTTAAAATTTAATCTTAACAGCTACGTTTATTTTGCGATTTTTATAAAACGTTTAATTATATTAATATTAGGTAATTAGAAGTTATAAAGAACTACGCGATTCGATGTTATAAAACGTTAAACGGATGTTAAATATTTTTTTAAAGTTTACGCTAGAAATATATTAAAGCTAATATATAACAAAAGATACTTATTCGGTAAAACTTATATAATAAAAAACCTATATAAAGTTTATTTTATAAAAAGATACTTTATTATTTTAAATTACTTTAGTTTTTATACGGTTTGCTAAAAAATAAAACCAATGGTAACAAATTACAAGAAAAACTGCTACTTTTATAAGATGTTAAAATACTATATTATAGGATTACTATTAATTTTATTATCAATATACTTAAGGTAATATCTAAAGATACCCTTTAGATGTTTTTATAATACGATACTTTAAAAAACTTATATATTATTCTATATAAAGATAATAGAAAAACGTTGTTAATATCTGCTAATATACGACATACGGCTAAAAACTAAGTAATAATAATAATAAAAATATTACAATGTTATAAATAAGGATTTCTTTATCACGATTGTTAATAAAAACAATCTAAAATTTACGTTTGATTTATAAAATGAAATATTTAACGTTTTAAAACTAAGTTTCTTTTATAATATATTATCTATAAATTAACTAGTTACTAAAAAACGAAACCGTAAAAATTATGATACGTTTTTATATAAAAAGAGATTATAACGTTTTATAAACAAATATAATTTTTATTATATAATAATATTTAAGTAATATACCATATAAATAAACTAAAAATAAACACTAATTATATAGTTTTATTAATAATTTAACCATTTTATTTTAAATTTATATTTTATAACAAATATAACTTGAAACGACTTAAAGAATATTTAAATAAACTTAGCCGTTTAAATTAAATAAATAACTCGAAACTTAATTACGAAAATTTTTGTATTATTTATAATATCTTATATTTTATCTTAAAAACGTTATATATCGGTAAACGCGACTAAACCGATATTATTCTATTAATATGAAAATTTACGCCGATCGAAAAGAAATCGTTTATTAATCGTATTTGTAATTTCGATATGTAAACTTTTTTTACTCCGCATTAATACCTTAAAAGTGTAGCGAATTTACTTTTTACTTAGCCTATTGCAATTTCCGTTAGCATAAATTAAGCATCGAACTTTGTCCGCCGGGAAAAAAAATACAAAACGTATATGAATCGAAATATTAATTATTAAAATAGATTATACAAAAATCCGGCAATATTTGGTAAATAATTTAAACTTATTCAGGATATGCAAGGTAAAGTTAGGTCTAAGCCTTAGTTGCCAGACTGAGCCAAGATACAGAAAATGATTATACGATAAAATTTCCACGATAAATACTATACCTGTTACAGTTATATAAATTATCAATTTTTAAAATTAAGTTATATTATTATTTATTGTTTTAACAAAAACGCGTATTTTATTTTTAATAGCGGCATAACTTGTTATTAACCGAGTAAATAAGTAATACCAGTTATAATTAAATAACAGACGACTTGAAATTAAAATAAATTTAATATTCGATAAATATATACGACTGCGTACAAAACAAACGAAACGATGTTTTATTTTCGACGGTTATAAAAACCATTCTTCGGTAAAATTCGAAAAATATTACCTATTTAACGACATTATTACGTTTTATATATATACTTTTTAATTGGCTCTAACTTTTCGACGTATTCTTTTAGGTTTTAAAACGCGTTTATACGTTTTATATTAAAATTTTAATGTAATATTATTATATTATATCGCGAAAAGAAAAACCTTTCGCCTGTTTTTACAACGCGTTTGAAATTACTATACTATCCGATTATATCAAATCCGGTTTTCCGGAAATTAAACTTATTTTATTTAATCTTAATCATCTTTTTTCCCATCTGGAAATCTTTTTTAATTATATTTACGTCGACCGTTCTGCTTCTTATCTTTATCAGTTCTATTTTTTCTTTATTATCCAAAACTTTTCAAAACATTTAAAATACAAAAAAGCAAAAACCTCATTTGCAAAAAGAATTAAATTTTATCAGGGAAACTCGCCTATAAAAATAATTAAATGGGTTAATCTTTTAATAAAACAAAACTTAATATTTTTGTACAGAAAAGCTTTTCTTTAAGAAAAAGTTGTGAAATTACGCGAAATTCTCTATTTTTTCAACAAATGCCAAAATCCAAAAACAAACGTTTGCAAAACAAAATATTTACTTACTATATGAAAAAAGATTTCCTAACCGAAAAAAAGAGATAATAGAAAATAGAGCCAATAACGGTTAAAAATAATCATTGCAAAAAGATTAAAGCAAAAAACAGAAATGTAACGTTTTACAACAAGTCCGAATATAATGCACGTATTTATACAAAAGCTATAAATACATCTAACGACGAAAAATACAATTAATTTAAATTACTTTTTTTATATTATAATTGTATTATTTAACTTTGTTATTATGAAATATTAAAAAATATACAGTTACTTATATATACAGCTAACTTATATAATACGTTTATAGGTTAATTATTAAAATAAAGAGGTTATTAAATAAATTAATACTTAATTTAAAATCTGGTTTAATTATAACAATACTAAAGGAAAAAAACAATGATAATATCGGAAAATGTATTAAATTTTGTAAAGCAAATTGGGCTAAAAAGCTATATAGTTAACAGACTTTATTAAGATATTTATCAAGGAAGAATACAATAACCGTTATATTTTAACGGAATTTGAAAAGAACTAAACCGTATATTTCAGATTATATCAATAATATTATTCTCCTTCGAAAAAACGTAACCGTATATATAAATTGGATAAAATAATAGATTGCTACTTTAATTCCTATGTTTCATTAACAACTTTTCGTTTCGTAGGTGTTTTATTCCAAGGCGATTCCAAACCGCTTAGTCCTACCCTTATCCACGTCGATTTCTATTAGAATTTTGGAAGTTCCTTATAGTTTTAAACAGTTGAACAAATTAACGTTCGTAATCCTTTAACGTATAATATTCCAGCAGTTGTATTTCGGAATTATTTAACTTATTATCTTTGTTATTTTTATCCCCTTATACTTTCGATAGCAGTTTTTTCATTAAATCGAGATTATTTATAATAAATTCGTAAGAAAGTAATTTTTTCTTTTACGAAAATAAGGTGGTATCCGAAAATCAAAAGGCGCAGTCGATTTTTTTTAAAACAATTTTCTAAATCGACAATTACGTCGACGATTTTAAATTATACGGTATTTTTTTTTCCAATAAATTATCGTAAACGGAACGGTTTCTGTCGAAATTGTCTCATTCCAGATAACTAGTATTTTGTATTCGTATAACATGTTATAGTATTTCGGTTCGTATTTTAATTAATATAAATTTAAAAAACCGTAAAAACGATCGAAATTCGATTTTCTAATCGTAAAATTAACGAAGGCTTACAAAACTTTTTATACGCTTTTAAGGTTTATTTTTAAGGTTTACCTTACAAAGCTATTCTCTGCTTTTAAGAACCTTGTTAAACCGTAGCTAGCAGGTATAAAGTTTACTAGGGCCGAAGCTTATCAGCAACTACGTATTAGTTGGAATCGAAGTAAGGTATAGGATTAAAATATACAATTTATCCAAACTGTAAAAAACTATTTAAAAAATTATCGTATTCGAAAATATTAGGTATAGTATCTATCGTGAAAATTAATCATAGAATAATTTCTATATATTGGCTCAGCTTTATTTTCCAGGCTTGGACCTATATATTTACCTTATATCAATAATATTATATACCTAGTTAATATAATAAATATAATTACTTACTTAAATATTACTATTAAAAATTCTTAAATAATTTAAAAAATAAGTTTATAAATTAGACTTTTTAACCAGTTAAAAAATCTATCTTATCATTTCTATTAATAATTATAAAAGCCAGAATAAAAATGTCAAATATTTCGGGATCAAAGTATAAAGAACAATACGGGTATGCTTAGGACTAGTTTAAAACTTGCCCTTCTTCCTTAAAATGGGAATACGCCACTACCTATAAAGCAACGACCCCGTAATAACTTCGTAACAATTGCGTCGGGATGATACATAAAGGATTTAACGCTCCTTTAAAGATACGCATACTTCCTTAACCCCTAACAAAGCTCTCCCCTCTTAGGCCTTTGCCTTTAAAAGTCCAAATAAAACCTGCTTTATTACATATTATAATTAGTAAAATATCCTTATTAAAAGGTCGTAACGCCTTCGTAATAAATGGAAGTAAGTAATAATTAATAATAAGATGTAATCTGTATAATTTTTTTTTCAAATAGGCGGTATACCTGGGATAACTTGTAACGAGATAGCTAAAACGCCGAGAATTCTGCCGGCAGAAAAGCTTTACCGTTTTTAGGTATACCGCTTTCAGTATATATAAAATTATCTCTTTTTCCTACCATCTAACTGCTTTTTCTTTTTATCGTATCGTATTCGTCGGTATGTAGCTTATTATCTGCTCGCGGCAAATTCGCTTTTTTAAGTTCGCTGCGGGTTTTTATATATCTCCGTTATTAATTAGTAGCGAAATAAATTTTTGTTCGTAACTCGTTTTCAGATTCGTTTCTTTACGTTTTCGATATAACTTCTTATAAAGTTCTTAATTTCCAAAATGGCCCTTTTTAAAAAAAGCAATCCCGTATTTTATAAATATTTCTTAATAACTTTTTTTCCTTTTTGTTAATGGCTTGTTTTTAAAGCCGCTTGCGATATTCCGTATTTTCGATGCATTATAACGATAACTTACGTACCTAGCTATTATTGTAAGGTTAATAAGGCCTCGAAAAGCATTAATAAATACGTTATTTTCCGAAATAACGGCAAAGTTATAGTTGAGGTAATTTGTATGCGCTATTAGTTTTTAACGATAATAATGTTAATTCGTAATAATAAGTACTTACGTTTTTCCGTAAATTTGCCGAAAAGCTCGCAAAATCATTTCATAAGTTTATCGAATTCGAAGGCGTCGGTAAAGGTAAAATTAAAGCTTTTAAGGAAAATTTCATTATTTATAAACGCAAAGTAAGTTTTTTTCGTTTTTTAATAAGTTTTCTGTTAATATAATATCTAGCTCGAAAAAATTTAAATTAACGTCAAAGCTTATAAGGAAAATGTAAAATTTTTTCGTAACGTTTTCGTAACGAATTATATAGTTAATTTGCTGTTAATTCGGTATCGATTTTTTTGTAATAAACGCCGGTATTTTTTAAGTTTATTACTTTAAGTTTTTGCTTAATAATAACAGGGTTGCTTTTTTCTCGCGATTCGTTTCCTTATAACTTTTTCAGGAAAATATCCAGTAAATAAAGGATACTCGTATCGTTTTCGACGTAAGTATTTAACGACTTTTTTTTTTAAATTAACTGTTAACTTTCTGCGAAAGGAAAAATTAAGCATATTATTAATATTACCGAATAATACGTTACTTTTGTTTAAAAAAATAATTAGCAAAATAACAAACAAAGCAAAAATAACGTTTAGGCGTTTTTACGATAATTAAATAGTTTTCGTTTCGATATTATTACGAATTAAATTTAAGTTTCGCTTTAAAATACCCGATAAACCGTAAATACCTTATTACGAAGTAAATATACTTAAAGGTTTAGCGGTAACGCCTTTTTATAAATAATAAACAATAACTAACGCTTTTTTTATATTACGACTTTTTTGTTATACCGTATATCCTTTAATATTCCTTTTTTTCTTGCTTTAATAACGTTTTATATAAGGTAACGAACTTTTTTAATAAATAATTGCGAAGTTCCCAAATGTTTTTTTCGGGGGGAAAACCTGCTTATTTAATAAGGTATTATTTATTTTTATGGGCTTTTCGGTATATTAGAATTTTTTTACTTCTTAACGCTTTTCCGTATTTATATCGAAGTTATTTTTCCGTTTTTTAAGGTTATTTTTATTATATTACAGCTTTAACCATAATATAAAAAAGACGTTATGGATTTTATTATATGGAAATAAAAATCGTATTTCGCAGGTTAACTTTACATTCATAACCTTCGTAATTTAAAAAGGTCCAATGTATTTATCGGAAAGTTTCTTATTAAATCTTTATTAATTAATATGCTTAATAAAAATCTTTACTTATTGTTTTTTTTAAAATTCCTTCGTAATGCGCCTTTTGTTATAATATTTTTCATACGTATTTTAGGCTTTATAAAGTTATTTTTATAACGTTTTTCTTTTTTTATATATCGCTGTAACCTTTTCTTAAGCTGCCTTAACAGGCCTAAAGTTTTTAAATTGTTTCGTCGTAAATACGACGTTTCCTAAAATTCGTAACGTATACCTAAAAAACGCTTCGGTTAGTATTATCTTAGTTATTAAATAGTAACTGTTGTTATATATAAATTATGTCGTTAATAAATATAACACTTAATTTACTTAATTTAAGTCGTAGAATATTCGTAAACAATGTTTTAAAAATTAATTCTAACGTTCCGTCTACCTATTTATTTATAAATAAAAAACTGTATTTAATTTTCGCTTAATTGCAAAAAGTTCGCAAAAAGTTTTGTAGAAATTACTTGTAAATAAAAAGCTACGATTAAAAATTATACCATCAAACGTACCGTATTAATTAAAAATGTAATAAAAAAATATTTCAGTTAAACCGTTAACAGTAAGCTTCGTTATCGTAACGATATAATAAATATATTTCGTTATTTTATTTATAACGACGAAAATAACGTTGTAATTTTTTTCGTTATACGGCTTTATAAATAATAGCAGGCTTATAATAAAATCTATGTTAATTTTTTAAAACGGGCAATCCGGAATCAGTAACGAACTGAATTCTTCGTAAAATCGATATTATACCATTTGAAATTTTTAGCATTTAAGGTAATTTTTTAAGTAATTTTTTTACATCTCGTTTTTACGTTTCCTAAAAGTAATTTCGAATTAACTGTTTGTACGTTTTTATAATGCCGAAATAACTTGCTATAAAAAGATTATGATATTAGTTAACGAACTTCCTACGTAAGTCTAGGTTATATGGCATATAAATTACGCTTTTATATCTTAATAAGCCGTCTATTTCCTCGATATGCCATAACTGCTTACCCGTTTTACGTTTTTTAAAACGGTTAATTTCCTAAGTTTCATTAAAAACAAATTTATCCTTTTATTGCAACTTAAAAACTAAAGTAACTATTGGGCTTTCTTCCGGCAGTAACGCCGTTTTGGTAGCGTTATTAGCGTTCTGCTGCCGTGGAATAAGTAGTTCGTAACCTGCAGTTCCAGCCAGTACATACCTTACCTTTTTAAGTACGTCCTTGGCCGCTTTGTTTTTAGGCCTGCATATATTTTCTTTTAATGAAATATCTGTAATTTTTTTAATAAGTCGACAGATATTCGCAGTTCCAAAACTTAACTAAGGTATTTTTATTTTTAGTATTTCTTTTATTATCTCGACGTTATCTTTTTTCTGGGCTTTTTTTTCGTTATTTTATAATAAGTTAAGCTTTTTTGATAATCCATTAGTTAAGTTATTTTTCCCGGGCCGGAATGTAATAATAATATCGACCGTTACGAAGTAATTTAACCATTTTAGTTATTTTACGTTAAACTGTTACTTTAATTCCAAATACTTAAAATTAAATAATTTGTAATAATTTTAATAAAGAATTGCAAATAATTAATAAAATAACGTTATTTCTTAAAAGCGTCGACGATGGCTAAAAGCTTACTATCTTTTATAATATAACGAGTTTTTTCCGACGTTATTTTTCGAAACCTAAATATTATTAGGTATTAACGATTTCTATGTAATTGGGATATAATTGTTTTACTAACTTTCTTTAACGCATTTATTTCGATACGAATAAATAACAACGGGTTAAAATGTTTAAATATGTTTTTTACTATAAAGGTTACTTAAAATATATTAAACGTTATCTTTTCGCGAAAAGATAACTATATGGAACTTTTAACCTTTCCGTAAAACCGATCCGTTAACGGGATAAATATTTTTGTATAATTTTTAATAAATTTTCGATAAAATCCTATAAATCTTAAAAAAACTTAAATATCATAAATGTTTTACGGTAACGGCCAGGTTTCAATAGCCTCAACGCGACCTCTTTTTATCTTAATACCATTCGGCGAAATTTGAAACCTTAGAAAAAAGACTGACGACATATGAAATTTATACTTATCAATATTCGCATAAAACTTTCACTTTCTTAATTTTTCAAGCATTTTTCGAACATACTGTTCGTGTTTTGCTGGGTTTTTATTATATATCAATATATTGTCGAGATAAACTATACAGATATAATCTACTGAACCCGCTA
Organism: Monosporascus sp. 5C6A; assembly: GCA_004155035.1. NCBI lineage: Eukaryota > Fungi > Ascomycota > Sordariomycetes > Xylariales > Monosporascus > Monosporascus sp. 5C6A. The sequence goes on along the minus strand of QJOB01000141.1, from coordinate 32,004 downwards.
ACTTTCAGTTAATATATATCTGAAACGTAACTAAGCCGTTATTAAATCCAAACGGCAGCATTAAATATTTAAAGTAACCATATCTCGTTTTAAAAGCGGTTTTCCATTTATCGCCTTTTTTAATACGTATTCGGCAATACGCATCTTTTAAGTCCAGCTTCGTATATATCTTAGCAATTACTAAATAATCTAAAATTTTTGATATTAATAATAACAGAATGCGATTTTTACGAATTATCCGATTAAACCTTTTATAATCGATATAAAAACGCAACGTATCTTCTTTTTTCGGAACGAATAACATAAAAGCTCCTGCTGGGCTATTATTCCGCCTAATCTATTTTTTTTTCTACCACTTCCAAATACTTTCTAAAACCCTTAAGTTCCTTTTTTAAAAGTAAATAAAAAAGTCCTTAAAAAGGTTCTTTTTTATTAAGTAAATTTATCGCATATTCGTAAAATAAATATTTAATAACTTAATAACTTCTTTTTTAAAAAACATATCGACGTAATTGTTATAATATTTCTTTTAATATTTTTCATATCCTTTCGGTACAGGTTTTTTATTTTCCTTATCCGGCTTAACCTTTTTATCCGGCTTAATTTTTTCGTCCGGCTTTATAAATATAATAATTACTACCGTTATAAAGAAGTTATTATTTCGTAACTTTTTTGTTAAACTAACGAACTTAATATTTTCAATTTCGAATTAATACCTTTATTAAAATAATAATTAATTAACGGCGGGGTTTATTTTTCGAAACTATAAAAACCTTAATAAAATATCCGGTTCTTTTACCTTTACGATGGCGAAATAATATCTTTTCAGCTTCGTAATATTAAATAAATCTATAATTCGTATTTATAATATAATATATCCGTATATCGTAATAAAGTTACTTAAGTAAGTTTTTAATTTCGGTCCGGGCTTTAATCGAAATAATTAATTATCTTTTTCGAACGTTTCGCAGCGTATTATGTTATAATTTACCTCTAAATTTATTTGATTAGGAAATTTTGTTTATTAATTCCTTTTACGTACTTTTAAGTAATAATATATACGTAACGAAAAACCTTCTTCTTATTAACGAAAGTTATTTATAAAACTCGAATTAATACTTATTAAAAATGTCTTTGGATAATTTATTCGAAAATAACCTTTTATATTACAACCAAAATATGTCGTTTCGGGGCAATTACTAAGTTTATAACCCTTCTTAACGTAATAGCCGCATATATACCTTCGGAATATATCCGATATATTTTAATTTCTTTCGGAATATTCGAATTTACAATAACCCATCTTTTTATACTTAAAGCAAATTTCCTACGGTATTCTTAAAGGCTTTTTATAAGGTATAATCGTATTTATTATACGGCTTAAATTCTGTAACAACTACAAACTTTAAGGTAATTACTAAGTCTCAAAAAAATATCGGTCTATTCGCGATGTAAAGTTTTTTAAAACGAAAACCTGGGATAATAATTTTACATTTAGGGCTTTCTTATAAACTGCATCCAAGGTTTCCTGCGAAGTAATTACGGATACGAAGCTAGTTATATAAAAACGCAACCGCATAATAAAACGGCTTATTAAAAAAATAATACTATCTGCCTATAAAAGTATAACAAAAACTTGTTTATATCGCTAATAAAAAACGTCGACCGTTTCGTCGGGTTTTTAATATATCGTATCGAATTTTATGTTAACAAAAACAAACCGCTATGTCGCATTTCCGAAAACATTTTCGAAAATTATTTTCAGGCCTTACCAATTTATAAAACGAACGCAATTAAAGTTTCGTACCTAAATTTTTACGGCTTTGCTGCTTTCCCATAATTTCTAATAAATATCTACGGGTAAGTTAAATATAACATATACCAACGCGTAATTTATTTCGTAAAATCGTAACGAAAACTTTTAATCTTCGAAAATAACATTTAACTAGGTCGTAAAGTTCGTATATTCCAGGTAAATCTTGCTTTAATACTTAAAGTTAAGCAAGATTTTAAGCAGTTTATTTTATTTTTTTATTTTTTATAAAGTTTCAATTCGTTCGCCGATAAGTAACGTAAAGTTTTTAACGTTTAAACTTATTAAAAATATAAGGTTTGCAGGTACCGCAGTTCCCGAAATCTTTATATCAGCAATATTATCAAACGTTATAAAATCTAACCCGGAAGGAATATGCGAAAAGCTCGTTACGCTTTCGTCGAAAATACGTAATATAATACTTATCTATTAAACCTTATAATTTAATTATAAACGTCGTTATTTTTTCGCAATAATCTTTTACAGGCATCGTTACTTTTTTCCAAGCGGTCGTTTTCGCTATCTAATAACTAAACTTCCTTTTTATACTCGCTAAGCCGTTACCGGAACCCTAATAAAGTAAAGTTAAGCTTTAAAGTTTAAATAAGTTCAATAACTAGAACAACCGGTTCGTTGTTATACTAGGTCGTAATCATCTCGCTTATTCCTTACGGTTTAATCGAAATAAAAAAGTTTCAATCTATCAAATATTTCGGAATCAAAATGTAAGGAACAATATGGATATACTTAGGACTAATCTGAAACTTGCCCTTTTTCCCTAAAATAAAAATAAGCCACTACCTATAAAGCAACCATCTCGCGATAACCTCGTAACGATTACGTCGGGATGACATATAAAGGACTTAGCGTCCCTTTAAGGATACGCACACTCCCTTAGCCCCTAACAAAAAAATAAATTTATTCGAAAAAGGCACGTTTAAACCTAGCCTTATAACTGTAAACGGCAACGTACAGATATAGAAAATCGATGGTATTATAAATCGCCGAATCTGTTAATACAGAAAATACCTGTTTGTTACGTATTTTGTAAAATAAATAGGCCATATAACTAAGAACTATAAATAACGTTTTAAAAAACTCTTTTTATTACGGTAACCCAAACAGTTATCGAATATAAAATAAAGTACGTAATTAATTAATTAACCGAATACCGGGAAAAAAAACTTAGATCGCTTTAGAATTGAAATATAAAATAATGTATATAGAGTTATATTATTTATTAATATAAAAAAGAAAAAGTAATAGAAAATAACAATGTATTTCTTTACCTTTATTGCATTTTTATTATTATTTATTTCGTATTATTTTTTAATAAAACGAATTATATCTCTTTATATAAAATTATTTTATTAAGTGGTTTTTATTTATTTACTATAATATCTTAGTTAATGAATATTTTTATACCTCGTTTATATTACTTTAACTAACAAATAACCTTTAATAAAAATTATAATATATGTTTTAATAACGTATAACCAATAACACCTTTTTAAAAATATTACATTATAAATAATGTACGCATCTTCGATCTTAATATTATTGTCTATATAAAGACAACTTTTTATTAAAATTTCGTACCTTTTTATTTGTTACCGATTTATCTATAAATCGGTAATTATCTATAACTTTTAATAAATCTTTAATTATTCTTATTAAAATCTAATATAACTTACTATTTAAAAACAATCGAAATAACTACGATTTCATAATAACAGACTAAAAGCCCGTTATTAATTTTTTTAAATAACGAATTTTTTAATAATGTATTATACCAGCGAATTAGATACATCAACGAACCGGATATTTTTTAGCAGTTCGTAATAACAGACCGAAACAAAACAACTACAAGGTAATCAATTAATTTAAACTAGTCGGATTCGTCTTTGCTAAATATATATAACCTTTTATAAATATGTGCATTATATTCTGGCTTGCTGTAAACGCCATACTTTCTTTTTTTCGTTTTAATCTTTTTATAATAACTACTTTCAGTGGCCGTGAGCTGTATTTCTTATTATTCCTTTCCTTTTCGGCTAAAAAAGCTTATTTCTTTTTGTATGTAAGGTAAAGGTTAAGTTTAAGCCTTAGTTGCCAGGCTGAGCCAACATATAGAAAATGATTCTGCGATAAAATTTCTACGACAGATATTATATTTAATATTTTCGAATACGATAAATTTCTAAACTGTTTTTATAATTAAAATAAATTGCATACTTTAGTTCCGTGCCTTATTTCGATTCCGACTGATATATAGTTGCCGATAAGCTTCGGCCCTGATGAACATTATACCTGCTAGAGTTTAGCAGGGTCCTTAAAGGCTTTATAAATAATAGTTTTACACGGTATACTTTAAAGATAAACCTTAAAAGCGTATGAAAAGTTTGCAAGCTTTCGCCAGTTTTACGATTAAAAAGTTCAATTTCGATTGTTTTTACGGTACCTTTTTAAGTTTTTATTAATTAAAATACGAGCCGAAATAATATAACATGCCATACAAGTACGTAATACTAGTTATCCGAAACGGGAAGGTTTCGATAAAAACCGTCCCGTTTATCGTAATTTATTCGAAAAAAATTACCGTATAATTTAAAATAATCGACGTAATTATCGATTTGGAAAATTATTCCTTAAAAAATCGATTGCGTTTTCTAATATTCGGATATTACCTTAGTTTCGATAAAAAATTATATTTTTATAAGTTTATAATAAATAGTTTTAATTTAATAGAAAAATTGCTAGCGAACGTATAAAAAGATAAGGATAATAAGAATAGTAAGTTAAATAATTCCGAAATTTAGCTGCTAAAATATTATACGTTGAAGGATTACAAATATTGGTTTGTTCGGCTGCTTAAAATTACGAAGAACTTCCAGAATTCTAATAAGAATTAACGTGGATAAAAGCAGGATTAGGCAGTTTGGAGCTGCTTTAAAGTAAGATATTTGTGAAACGGAAGAATATTAGTAAAGCATAGAAATTAAGGTAGCAATTTATTATTTTATACAATTTTATATATACGGTTACGTTTCTTCGAAAGAGGATTTCTTTTTATATAATAAATATCTCTTTTTCTTTAAAAAAAGTTTGTTTTTAGGTTTTCGAGATTTATTTAAGATATAGTTTATTTCGTATAATTAAGCAATTTTTTCCTTTAACAAAAACAATTTCGTATAAAAATAACAAATTACATTTCGTTAAAAAATTAACCGATTTTACTGTTTTTATCGGCAAGTTACCCTGGTAATTTTTAATTTTTCTTTATAAGTAACGTTTTTGCTTTATTGTTTTGCAGAGGTTTTTAAAAGTTGTTGCTAGAAGAAAATATAAAACCGGCCGAAATAAACGGCGAAACCGTTAGTATAAGTATAACCGAAAATCGTCCAAATCGGACAAAACGTTATTAAGATTAAATAAAACAAGTTTGATTTTGCGAAACCGAATTTAATATTATTAAACGTTATAGCAGACTTAAACGTATCGTAAAAACTGATAAAGAAGTTTTTTTTACGATATAAATATAATAACGTGGTATTACATTTTCGATAAAAAACGTATAAACGCGTTTTAAAACGGAAAAGTAAGATACATCGAAAGGTGAAAATAGATAAAAATGGAAAAGTTTATAAAACGTAATAATACCATTATTTACGTAATATTTTTCGAATACTATTCAATAATAGCTTTCGTAACTATTGAGAATGAAAAAGCCTTTCGTTCCTTTAGTAACATTCGATTATATTTATCGAAATATTTATTTTATTTTAAACTTACTTCGTTCTGTATTGAATATTATAAATTATACTAATTTTTAAAAAGATTAATAATAAATTATCGTAATATTAAAAGTTAACGTACATTTTCCCTATTAAAGTTATAAATAGCAATATTACTTAACTTTACGAATTAATAATTTGTATAATTATAACCTATTTCCGATAACTTTATTACATTAATTTAAATTTTTTACGTTTTTCGATATCTGTAATTACTATACCGCATAACGTTTCACATCACCAAGTTGCGTGTATCACCGAGTCGCGCGGTTTTTTGCATTTTATAACAATTAATCCAAACAACTCAACTATAATACTTATAAATTAATTTAAATTAACCGTATACTTTATCGCTGGCTGTATGTATAGCTTTGGAATAAATGCATCTATTATATTAAAGCTTTGTAACTTTTTATTATGTATTGTTTTAATAACAGGATTTCGATTGTTAAATTTGTTGTTATTATTTTCTTTTATTTTTGCTAGCAATCTTTGCGCTAATTTGAGATTATGCAAAATAAACTAGTCGAAAGATGGATTTTCTTTTGTTGTTGAGTTTTAACCGGTATCTGAAAATTAAAGGTTGGAGTCGATTTTATTGGGAAATATTTTCCAAGTCGACAGTGGCGTCGACTGCCTTAACTTGTCCGGTTGTTTTTTAAATTGGCGTATTATAAACAAGATGGTTTTTGTTAAAGCCTTCCCGTTACGGTTAATAGGTATTCCGTATTCGGATCGTATATCGTATTATTTTAACTGTTGTTTTAATAAATATAACTTAAGAAACCGTAAAAACGATCGAAGTTGAACTTTTTAATCGTAAAACGAACGAAAGCTTACAAAGCTTTTTATACGTTATTAAGGTTTATTTTTAAAGTTTATCATATAAAGTTATTTTTATAAAGCCTTTAAAAACCGTGTTAAACCGTAACTAACGGGCATAAAGTTTACCAAGGCCGAAGCTTATCGGCAACCACTAATCGGAATTAAAATAAAGTACGGGATTAAGATATGTAATCTATTCTAACTATGAAAACCGTTTAGAAAGTTATCGTATTTGAAAATATTAAATATAATATCTATCGTGGAAATTATATCGCGAAATAACTTTTTATATATGGGCTCAGCTTGGAAAAGAAGGCTTAGACCTAACTTTTATCTTGCATTATATCAAAACTTATTACGGACGTATATTCTTATTTCTTTTTCCCAACCGCTTTGCAATAAACTACCTTTTAATGTATTTAAGCTAATATTATCCCTATTTCGAAAATACTGAAGCCGACCGATATAAATACGATTACCAACCGAATTTCTAACCCGTATACGTAAGCGTTTTTTGTCCGGCTTTAATACGTAAAAGATATTCGTAAAATACGTTATATTAAAAAGCTACAAAGCGCGTTATAAGGTTATAAGGCAAGACTATAAAGTTTGTTATAGGGCACGTTTTAAGGCGCGCTATAAGGCGTATTATACGGCGTCGTAATATTGCAGGATTTGTCGGAACAATAATTCGATTTTACGTATTTAAAATTATTAAAACAAACATTTTTAATAAAGAAAAATACTTATTATACGGGATAAAGTTTTTTTAGTTAACAGAAAAAGTAGTAGTAAGAAAAGTATTATTAATAGTTATTGGAAATAGATATTGCAAAAAGCTTAGGAAAAAGGAATAACTATATACGTTTACGGTAAGCTTTAATATAATGCGTATATTTATTCCAGAGCTGTAAATACGGTTAAGGATAAGAAATACTATTAGTTAAAATAGATTTATTACGTTGTGGTTGAATTATTTGGATTAATTGTTACAAGGTGCCAAAAACCGCGCAACTCGGTAATACCCGCGATTTGATAATATAAGACCTTATTATTAAAAGCCTAACTAAAAGGCCCGTTTTATTAAAGTTATAAATATCCTTTTTTACGATACCGTATTTTGTATTTATAACTCGAATAAATTCGAATTACTTCCGAAATAATTCCGAATTTTCGCAAAATATCTTTTAATAATCGACTTTTCGATTTAAACGCGGTTTAAGCTTTGTTTACCGTCAAAAAAATCTTGACGCCTAATTAACTTTAACGTGCTTTGTAACGCGTTAAGTAAGTAGCAAATTTGCTATATTTTCAATATGCTAAAGCCGGATAGGAAACGTTTACTTATTAAAAATAAGAATTCAGTTAATAATTTATTTCTTTTCGGTTGGCGTTAATTTTCCCGAAATAGAAAAAGTATCGGTGCGGGAAAACATTCTATGAAATCGGTTTTCTAATATAAAAAAAAGCTACTTTATATATAAAACCAAGCCGTTTATAACTAAATTTCGGGTTTTTTTCTTTTATCTATGCAATTAAATTCATCTTAGTTTTTTTCGTAAGGCGTTCTATAATGTTGGTATTAAAAAAAGCGATTAAAGATAAATAATTAAAATTATACAAAGAATATCCAACTCGCTCGTGTATCCAATTCTCTGATATAGTACGTTAATGAAAAGAACGAATAAGATAATTAACATAAAAATTTCATATTTATAAAATACAATACCGAAAATATAAATAACAATAACCTATTCGATAACTAAGTTAACAATAAATATAACGATATTTTAACTAAAATAACGATAAATCTATTATTATACCCAAGTTAAATTTCGATTTAAAACTAAGAAATTATCTGTATAAAATAACGTTTTAACTAGAATCTATAACAGCATTTCCGCTAAAATAACGATACTTCTGCTTATTTTTTAATACGTTCGACAAACTAACGCTATTTACGTTTCTTAGTAAAAATAAAATTACTCATAGCTAGAAAAACGAAGTAAATAACTTGGTAAAGAATCCGGACGGATACCTTAAAATCGGATAGGTTACCGAATTAGTATTATTTAATAAAAATTGCGCCAAGCTGGCTAAAAAAATTAAAGCGTTTACAAGAAAATAGTTATTTATAATTAAAAAGAGGTTTGTATTAAGACCTATTAATTTTGATAAAGCTAACGACTTTAAAATTGTCGACGTTACGCTTATCGAAAAACTATTTAAAGAAAACATTAATTATGTTAACTCTTTTAATTGATGTAAAATTAATTTAATTTGAAAAATTATTCTATCAAAAAGGTCGCTAGCTTTATTTAAAAATATATAAAAGGCGCTTAAATAAATTAACTTTAAAGAAACGCTTTTCTTGGTTAAAAAAGTAAAGAAAAAGAGTTTTCGTAATAATACTTACAGAAAAAAAAGCTTTAACGAAAATAAGCTTTTTAAGAATAAAGAAAATGATTTAAATATTTGTTATTTTTGTATCAAAAGAGAATATAGTTATATTAACTGGCTTTTAGCCGAGATTATTAAAAGAATCGACAAATTTATCGACAATATCATTACCGGCGAAACTCCGCAGGATAACTTTATATTATATTAATTTACAATAACGTTAAAAAGGCAAATTTTACTTAAAAGGTAACCGAAATTATAATAACAAATTACTTATAAAAATAGTTATTTTTACCGTAAAGAATTACAACTAATAAAAATACCTTAATATAATACAATATCTAAAAATGTTACTTTTAACGCTATACGCTCAATACTTGCCAATTTAAACGTTATTTTCGCCTTTATCAAAAAGAATGTAATAATAAAATCAACGTAATAATTAAAATAATCGATACCAAAATTAACGCCGCTATCAAAGCCGTTAAAAGAAAACTTTACATGGTTATTAACATAGCTAAAAAGGTTTCGCCGGATACGGATATCGAAGTTGCAGTTTTGAAACGCCGAATTATTATTATCGAAAACTTTATCGAAAAGGTTTTATAATAATTATTTTAATATAATACATAAACGCATAAATAATACATTTAGTAGTTGTTATATTAACTTAAAATAGATATTGCTTATAATAGCAGTTACAAAATATAAGTTTACGTTTGGTTTTATATATAAAACGTTAAAGTATTTAGGTTGGTATTTCTTATTTTGCGTTAATTTACCTAGCTTAAATGGCTGTATTTTAAGTCCGGTATTGTACGCTATACGGTTGCTTTTTTAGGTAAAAAAGAAACTCGTTAAAGATTCGTAGATTAAGGTCTACTTGACCTGGTTTTGAATATATATATCGATAAATCCTCCGAAGTTCTGATAAGATACAATTAATTAGATTCATATCTTATATAATTATACGTATCTAATACATAGCTATGCTTAATACGCAAAGATACCTAACTTAAAATCTTATTATTTACTGCTATTCCTTCGTTATCTATTTTATTATTACCGCAATCCGTAAAATCCTTATTTGAATTAACAACCGATATTATTAAAGTTAATACAAAATAAGATAATAAGGCAAAAAGAGATATATTGATACATAAAGCTAAAAGAATTTAGGTATACGTAAAGAAGATGGATTTACTAAATACCTGGTGAAATAAAATAATTATGCGCATTCGGAAAATATCTAAAAACTTAATAAATATTTCATAAACGCCTAGCATTTTTAAAAAAAAAGCCTTTTATAAATTATACCAAAATTAGCAATAAAAACTTCCCAATTTACGTTATTAGAGTTTGATTAATTAATAACGTTAATACCAAACTAGTTAATCAGGAATACGATCTAAGTCAACATAACTATTTCTGCGAATAGCCGGTTTTATTCCGTTTCGAATTGTTTAAATTCTTTTATTGTCTTAGTGCCTTTAATCCCATAACGAAGTATTTTTGAATTTCAGTTACGAAGAAGTTGCTTTTGTTTTTAAAAAAGATTTAATTTGTTATCAGCGCTGCGTAGCGCCTTTCTGGCCTGCTTTTTTGCGTTTTAAACGGTCCTTTTTCATCTAGATATTTTCGGTATTTTGTTTCCGAAAACCCAAATATGTTGTAAAGGCTATCGCATTGTATATAACGTACGTATTTTCTAGAATCACGAAAAATCTTACATTTTATTGCCAGGTTTATATCGGAAATAAGAGGATATATTAAACCTAACCCAAACGATTTGTTTAAATAGAATAAAAGCGTTAAGAGGTTTACGGCAACGAGCTCTTTTAATTCAACCGGATATATTAACCAGCTTAAAATTATTAAAAAAAGAAAAAAAACCGAGCTTACTTATAAAAGTTATAAAGAAATAAATTAATTTTTTAAAAGCTAAGATTTTTTTCAAAAAATTGTATTATAACCTAGTAGGTTTGGCTTTTCTAATTACAGACAAGGTTTTAAAAAATAAGATCCGATTATAACTCCAAGTTATGTAACCGGTTTAAAAAATTTAAAAGTTTGGCATTTTAAACCGCTTAAGCCGGAAAAGGCGTTTAAAAACTTTATTAAACTTAAAGGTTTAAGCGGTTTAAATATTTTAAGCTAAAAGTAAAATATATACGCTTATTATTTCTATAGTTTTAGATAATACCAGTTTATAATATAATTTGGTTACCTAGATTACTTTTAGTTATTCGTTATTACTAGCCGTAATTAATTTTTTTGTTAATATTTAGTTTTCTATACTACTATTGCTAATATAAACCCGTACTATTAGTTTTAATAATATATTAACTAGTTTAGCTGTTGTATTATTATATTATTTAGATAATTAAGTAAACGTTTTATGTAATATTTCTTTTGTACAAGGTAGAAATCGGCTTTTAATATCTTTTTTTATTTTTATAATCTGATTTAAACGGTTATTATAACCCAAAAAATGTAATATTCTTTTATTTTAATAACTTAAACCTTTATATTCTTTTATGTCGGCAGTTGAGGTAATTTCTTGGAAGGAGCGGTGAAAGGAACAAACGGGCTTTGATGTGGCCCTAGGATTGCAAGACAAAGGAGCTGAAGCCTATATGTGGCTGCTCACCCCACCCCTAGTTTTAGGACAGCAGAGCAAGCAACCTACTCGCCCCCAGTCTCCAGAATTGCAACGCATTTGCCGACATTTTAAAAAATAATAACCTTAAATGTGAATTTGTAGAAAGCATTACTTTAATATTTAATTATTATTCCGGCACCAGGTTTGTAATATATATTTTTTAAATTAATTATATATATACGATTTTGCCGACCTTGTATGGGAAATGGCCGCCCGTTGAGGGGGTGGCTCGTTGGCGGGATGGTCGCTTTATACTTCACGAGCCTCGACCACTATGGGTTCTGGTTATAGGAGTCTTTACGAAATATGAGCATTTCGATGAAGGATCATAACCCATTAACAGATATCTAGGCACCGTTAAAACTCGGCGTAGCGGCAGCGGCCGCGCGATGACTTTGATATCGAATAGGAGGATTATACCATATAATGACTGACTAGAGGGGACACGCCCGTCCATTAAAGGGGGCGGCATCTTCTGTCTTTTCACGGCACCTTCACTGCTATTTAATGCGCCGTCCCGCTCACCAGCTTTGGGGGCCCGATGTGACCGTTTACTTACTGCTTCCTAGCGCTTCCGATCTAAGTATGCCATAGGCCAGTATGATGCCTGGGTAACAGCTCATTGGATCCTGTTACTGGGTTGCATGTGTCCCTTTAAAATGGCACATTTTTCACGATGTCGATTCTTATCTATTGGATTATGGCAAAAGATCAGGCGATCGGACTATATTAGTTCAAGTGTATATGAATATGTGTATTCCTACATTATCTCCGCTGCAACCTTCAAGCATTCTACGCTGGTGCTCGGATTCACTCCTCCTTTCTTTTTCGAGAATGCTCTTGATTCAACTTTTTATATCAAACGGTGGTGACCTGAAGTCGAATGTCACTCAGTCTTCAACATGGCGTTCTTGGTGATGCTGGGGGCCCAGGGCTAGCCAGCATGCCATGCGGAGAGACGCATACCAGCTCAAGGAGTACGAGAAGGCATTATTTCTTGTTGAGTCAACCTGCAATCACTGACCCGCACGTTCTGGCCATGCTGGATCGAGCTCCATATCTTCAAAATCGGAAAACCCGCAACATCCAGCTGTATACAGTTCAGTTGATCGAACCTGGGATTTGATGCAGGAGCAAGCCTTATGCGGCCCGTACCACACCATCGAGGAAGTGGCAATGACGGTTGGCGGCTACCACGATACACCCCACGCCGGCTTCTCGGATCGGTCTACCGCGATTTAGCGGGCTACGGAGACCAAGCAACACAAGGCCAGCGCACTTACAAGCCGTGTCAGCAAATCCCACGGCCACAGTGGTAAAAAGCATGAGAGTCGCGGTCAAAAACAGTCACAACTCCGACAGCCATGCCCATGCAGGTAGTCAAAAGAAGCCATCCACCAAGTGACACAGGCGTCTTCGACTCCAAGTAAAGCTCGCTCCTAGCATCCCGCTAGTGACTGGTGGGTAAGAAGCTGGAAGCAGCCAGGGATTGTGCCGCCTCTTTGGGAATAGCGGAGTTTGACTAGTTTTCAATGAAATCCATGGCCATTTGCTTAACGAGAGAGGGTAATAGTCTAGTGAGATTAAAATTTAGAGATATAGAGTATAATACTATATTTACTGATTAAATATCACAATAGTATCACTCACTCACTATTACCCGCAACCGCTCTTATGGGGGTTTCTTTTTTTTTTGAGTTTTCTTTACATGTATCAACTATCTCGCTAGGCCAGGCAGTTATAGGGGTCGCGTTTAGACATCTACTTCAAGGGCAAGGTGCGATAAACTGAGTATTCATTCAAAAATTCCCACATCCCAATGACTCAAAACATGTACTAAGACCCAAATCATCTATGTACACAACGTATGCACAGAGAAGCACCAAAGACGATGCAAACTATATGCAGAAAGAAACGAAAGGCCTTCACACCGTCCTCCACCACCGCGGATCAACTTCATGATTACAGATCGAAATATCTAGAAGCAGCCGGTGGGAGCAAGAGTCCAGCCGGTAAGGCGGTTGGCAACGTCGGCTACGTAGCATCTGGTGCTCGTAAAACCGTTGTTGAGGTTGCCGTAGTCGACGGAGCCGCTGTTGTACAAGCGGGCGGCGGCGTAATATGCGCGGGCGCCCGAGTCGCCGAGGTCTCTGGAGGCTCTGGCAAAGGTCTGCCGTAGGCCGTCGCCCGAGGCAGTGCCGGCAGTGCCGTCGATCACCATCTGGAGGATCGTCTCAGCCGGGCAGGGGTTCACACCGGCACAGGTGCCAACGCCGTTATGTGATTGCATCAGACCCGGGTTGACAACGCCGTTGTTGGTTGTGGGCGCTCGGACACAACCCTTGCTCTCTTGCATGATGATGGCGAGGATGAAGCGGTTGTCAACGCCGGTCTGGCCAGAAACCTGCTGGATGGCACTGTTAATGGCGCTGATCTCCTGCTCGGAGTTGTCAGCGCCCCAGCCGTTCCAGCCGCAAGACTGGCGCATCAACGGAACGTTGGCGTTCCAGAGCTCGTCGTAGGAGCCCCAGTTCTGGATAGACGGCCATCCCGCGGCACTCGAGCCATCACCCTGGAAGAAAGTGTACCGGTCCGCAATGGCGCGCTTTGTGGACTCCACGAGGTGGGTAGTCGGCAGGGCAGTAGCGACTGCCGCGAGGGAGACAACGGTCAAAATGGTCTTTCCGTACATCTTGAGTGGAATATGGTACAGCGAAGAGAGAGGGCTATCAAAGCGACTTTTTAAGGAGTGATGTAGTTAAGGAGTGACAAAAAGTAATGGTCAAGGAATGACTTGAGCGTTGTGCTGCTGTGTTTGGTGCTAGAGACTGGAAGCTTGACTGTAGACAGGGTGATTCTCTGCCTTTTTATAGATGTTTCTTATATTGTGAAGGAGACGATATCTGAGGTCCTAACTTTGATCAGGGTGATGTTGCTTACTCCTATCCACCTCCTATTGACCCACATCATGCTACGGGGCCTGAACCGTAGGGCGACCTTCCTAAACATGCACCGATTAAATGTCTCTGGTAACATCCAGTCTGACCTCAACTTCGACCAGTCAGACGAGTGATACCTCCCAGAAGAGGAAGGTTTACTTGGCATCCAAATGGGTATGCAACACCAAAATACCAGTTATTGTTCCGTTTCCGTGTGTCATTTTGGTAGAAAGTAAGCCTTAGACGGTGCCCGCCGTCTCTTAGCCTCACCAGCAGTGGCCGTTAAGCCTTGGCAGACTGAGGCTCCTTGCATGGTAGTGCCAGTTTCCTTAAACGACTAGAGGATTATGACCTGCATGACGGTTCCTGCATAACCAAGCTGCTGGGAGACAGCGATAGAGCCGAAAATTAACCAGGTAGATACGGAACATGGCAGACGGTGCACCGCTCCAAAAACTCTCTCCCCTCCCCCGCTTTATCTATATTCATAGTCTGGTAGAAGAATATCTAGATGCCCTATGCCTTAACTTTCCAGGATGAGACTTCGCATAGTTGGCCGTCTTGTCTTAGGATAACCAGCTGCGAACCGTGGCCTTGTTCAGCAGTGTAACGTGCCATCTCAGCGTCACATCCATCTCATCACTTTACAGATTAGAGAGCAGACTGCCAGAATGAGCGGGTTACCGGATGGATTGTGACGCTCCTACCTATATAGGGCCTGTTCACCACACACTTTCTGGCTTAGTCCTGCTTACTTTTATTCCTTTCCATTACACCAGTTCCAGCGTAGGGCTGAAAATATAACAACCTTTAATGTAAGATTGGTGCCTATGTACTACTTCGGATATCTCCCGTCCCCTGCAGTCTTACGGCCTTCCTAAATCGTATTCTCTAAACGTTTTGTCTAAGCGTTGGCTGTGCTGACGTGCATGATTACGTTGCTAAATGCTCAGAACACAGACCTTCCGGATATGCATGGGATCGACAGGAAGCCGGGCAGTTGGGCAGGTAGTTAATTGTTAGCATACCTAAACTTGCAAATGCTTTTCTACGCGGGAATGTTGTGCGCTCATTCCAGCGTATTAGGATACCAGAGTTCTGGACCTAAGACTAAGATGCCGACATTTTATTTTATTTAGAACCTGCCTCCTATATAGGAAAAGTATATCTAAATACAGTGTGCTGTTTGTGCCGCAATGTTACTACTACGCCAGTCATATTGCCTGGCCTCGTTGAGTGTTTAACGCACTATGTTAGTGTTTGCCCTCGTTTTAACGTAATGAGGTTACGAACAAAATGGAAAGAAGGGTTATTGTGTCGTCCCATGTCCTTGTTTTAAAGGTAAAAGGCTTGCGAACCAAATGAAACGAAAGGTTACTACGTTGTCCATCAGTTTCCTTAAAACCCGATTTCCTAATTGGAATTTTAACGGGTCTTAAATAAGGAAAATACATGTAAGCGCATTATGAGATCCGTGCGTATGGGCCCGTCTCTACAAGGGTGCGCGACAGTGATCACTGCGACAAAACCTAAATGTTTAATACGTACCCCACGCAGGCACTGGACAAAAAAAACGGCGCACCCCACCCGCCCCACCCTCATTTCCACCGTATATTCCACATACTAACAAAGAGTTAACAGTGGTTATTTCACGACATAATGTAATTAAAGCTTTAAAAACGCCGTTGATGATAAATTTGGGCGTTTATTTAATAAGCTATACGTTAGCTTCTGCTATTACGCATATCCTGTTACCGTTAGGGCATGGATTTGAAATTATCCTGTTAGCGCTTTTTGCCTATTTTATCTTACCTTTTGTTAGTTAAAATAACGAACTTTATAATATTGATATAAGGGTTATTATGGATATGGGACTTAACTTTCTTGATGGAGCTTTTTATAGAGTTAGTTTCGAAGCTATCGTAAATGTTGATAATAGTGGTATAGCTTTTTTGCTTAAGCCAAACCCGAATTTTTTTAAACGTATAACTTAAATTATTATCCTGCTATATAATTAGGTTTTTGCGACCTAAATAAAGCGTTACAAAAGTTATTACCTATTTTATAATCTTAATATACTTTTTTGAATTTATTTTTCCATGTAAGTCTTAGACCTGGTACCAAAATAACGGTAACCGCCATCCATTTACGGCAATTATTACAAAAGCGTAGCAGGTTTTTTGCTTATGGTGTTTAAAAGGAGGATCGTACCGTTGTTTTTGTTAAAGGCGTTGTTTTTAGCGGCGTTATTAACGGTCCATTGTAACGTTGGATTTAGTAACGGTCTACTAAACAAAATAATTTTTAGGTTTTTTCCGTATATTGCTTTTGCCCTTCTGTAAAAAGCCGAAATGTATTTCGTTAAAGGAAACGACCTTTATAACTTATTCGGGATTATTTTAATAACCAAGGTATATTTTTCGTTCGGTTCGTTTCACCTTATGCTTTTTAGTAAATTCGTTAAGTTTAAATTTCTTCGTTTCTGGGTATGTCTTAATACTAAAAAATATAAGTTTTCGTTATAAAGTTCGAATAAAACAACTAAAATTTACGCCCGCCTTCTTTGCGAGATCTTACCATCCTAAACGGTAATCTCCATATAGATAAGGTATATTGCGGTAAAAGTAATCCACGAAATCGACCTGGATTTTATCGAATTTCCTTTTTCTGCCTTTCGTTTCACGGGTTTGGAAGTTATCCGCTCGCGTATAGGGACCTTTTTTTATAAAGGCAGCTGTATCGACGTTTTCCTTGTTTAATATACGCCTTTTTATAATTTTTATTATTTCGAATTACTTAAAAAGCTATCGATTTGAAACGTTATATTCGAAAGCTTTTTTGAATTTATGGGCCACCCTAATTTTGTTACGGCGTACAATATTAATATATATTTTTACCCATATATAAAACAACTACAAAAAATCGCAGAAATTCGGAGAAACTTTATAATGATTAGGAGCTTTTGCTTTTTAAAATACAGTTAAAAAAATGTCATCGTTATTAATTTCGTTGATTAAACGCAAAGTAAAGGTATTAAGGTTTAGCGTATTTAGGTGCGATTATAGCGCTTGGTGTGGGGTGCGCCGTTTTTTTTGTCCAGTGCCTGCCTACGGTAGAGTTACAATATATACTAAATAGAACTAAGCAATAAGTTTGAAATGTATATAACAAAATAACATTACTTTAAGTATTATTAACGTTGTTAATATATTAAACCTATTATTGAATAATTAAAATTAAAATTAAATATTAATTAAATTAATAATTAAATAACTTAACTAATGGTTAGTAAATTAAATCAAGTTGGTAATAAGATCGGCAATGAGATTAAGTTACGAACTAAAGCTTTTAAAATTTCAAGGCATTATTAAGCTTTATACGCATTATACAAATTAATAGAAATCCAAAAAATAAATCTATACGTCCAGGTTTTAAAGTTTTTAAAGCTTCCAAATTTTAAAACAAAGTTGATACTACGGTTAGGTTTATAATAAGTTATATTAATCAGGTCAGCGATAAAATCAGCTAGGTTAAGTTAGTCAGGTCGATAATAAGGTTAATTAGATTAGTTAGGTTAGTTAGATTAGTTAGGTCAGTTAGGTTAGTTAGGTTAGTTAGGTTGGTTTAGGTTGATAATAACGTTAGTTAGGTCCGTAAGTCGACGATAAGGTTATCAGGCTATACATGTTTAACGCATATTTTATGTAAGAAAACATTAATTTCTGCTTAATTTATTATAAACGCGGTTAAAATTGCCCCGGCGTATACCTATTCATGATTTTTGGGTTTTGTTGCAGTGATCACTGTCGCCAACCGTACTGTACGACCCTTGCCAATTTGTATGGCCCGTACGAGACCTTCGCAATACCTCAGCTATGGAAGCCGTAACGTTAGGTTTTAAGTCTATCGTCGACCTGGCTTATTAACCTAACCGTCCTAACCTTATCTCGAACCTGACCTTATTGGTAACATGACCGTCGACCTAAATACCTTAGAAGCCCTAACTAACCATCGAGCTGCAAGTCCTGGAAGCCCTGGAGCCCTGGAGCCCTGGAAACAGTCCTGGAAACAGCACTTCAAACGAGGGCTATTGTGCTGCGACGTCCCCGCAAGGCGAGGCGCACGACGCGAGCGATCCAATGCGCCAGCACTTGGGAGCAAGCGGAGTACGCCGAAGGCGTCGAGCAGCACCTCGTATTTGAGTGTGCACTAGTCAGCAAAGTTGATTACTATGGCTCTCTGCATATATTACCTTATCAAGATCAGGCCTTGATTTTCGAGGTGTGGCTGCACCTACGGCGTAGCTGTAGCTAAGGATTTGGAAAGAACTTTACCTCAGCTAGCTCAGGCCTCCTTGGCTTGTTTCCAAGTGTACTGCTGTATCACGTTAAAAATTGACCAATCAAATCACATAAAACCGTAACAAACTAGTAGACCTAAGTTGTAGTTGTGCGGAGAGTAGGCCCGGTTGGTACGCCCTTAACCAAATTATCCTTTTTCTTATTCCAACTTATTCATTTTTTAAAATATTAATAAAACAATTAACGAATTAATCGATTTAAATCGGATAAGTCTAATATTTTACCGACAAATTAAATACAAATTAATACGTATATCAGAATTTTCGTTTCTTTTTTTTTAAATAGGAATTACAACTGATACAGCTATAACAGAATCTAGAAAATAGGCGACCGTAACACTCTTATAGCTGAAATTGTTAGCTAGCCAGGTATGCTAAAGCACTTTAACTAAAGAAAGCTACGCTTTGATCGTAGGGTAATTGTTCCGTTGCTAGGCTATATAAAAGCAGTGCTTGTATAAAGCACTTATGTAATTAGCTGAATATAATAATGCAACTGACATCCCCTATATCTGATAGCTATAGCATAACCGTCGGTTGCATTATTATATACCGGGCTTTTCAAATATATTCTATATTAAAAAATCCTGTATCTTAATTTTTTAATCGTACGGCTTATAATTATTATATTATAATCTTGAAAGATTTCTGGATTTAATTAACTAAAATACTTATATAATTAAAACGTAATAATTACAATCTATGCGGATAAAAAGATAACTAAACAGGTTTTTCCTATATCGAATTACTTTTAAAAAAACCTATAACTAAGTAATATATACGGTAATTATGTTGTCGTAGCTATAAAGACGTTCTAAGTAAAAAGTTTATACTAACCGAAAGTTTTAACTTAGATTTTTAATATCTTTACTAAAACAACCCCAATTAAGATATTATATATATAATTAAAAGCCACTTTAAAGCTTCGTTTAATAATACTTTTATTATTTTGTTAACCATTTTTATTATTATTATATTCGCAAGTGTTTAAAGTAGATTTTCGAAAATTTATATAAAAACGCCTTAATCGAACTCGAAAATCACAACTTGCTATTAGGCATTATTTTTGAAGTAATGTATCAAACAAGCGAGTCGGATACTTTTTAGCACTTTATAACAACTAATCCAATTAACTCAACTATAACATATTTAATTAATAAAATTAACGGTATTCCTTTTCGCTAACTATATCTATAAACTTTTTAATAAGTGTATACATTATATTAAGGCTTATTACGGAAATTATATCGTTATTTTTTCCTTTTAACCCGTGGGTAATTAACTACGCTTTAATACGTTTAAATTAATATTATCTTTATTTCGAAAATATTAAAGCCGACCGACAAGAAAACAATTACCAACCGAATTCCTAACCCGTATACGCAAACGTTTTTTGTCTGGCTTTAATACGTAGAAGATATTCGCAAAATACCTCGTATTGAAAGGCTATAAGGCGCATTGCAAGATTATAGGGCAAGGTTATAAGGTTTGTTATAGGGTACGTTCCAGGGCGCTTCATAGGGCGTATCATAGTATTACAGGACTTTTCGAAACAATAATAAAATTTTATATAATAAAAAAGTTAAAATAAACATGTCTGATAAATAAAAATACTTATTATAAAATATGAACGAGTTTTTTTGGTTAATAAAACAGGTAATAATAAAATATTATTATTAATAACTGTAAAAGTAATAAATACGAATAGTTTAAAAAATAACAACAAAACATTCGTAATAAGCTTTAATATAATGCATACACTTGTTAAAACGCTGTAAATATAATCAGCGAAAAGTAATATCGTTGATTTTATTAATTAGATATGTTATAGTTGAGTTAATTAGATTAGTTATTATAAGGTGCCAAAAAGTGTCCGACTTGCTTATCTGTCCAACTCGCTTATTTAAAACGTTATATAATTTTATATCTCCTTTTTATAAATCCATACTTAAAGTAATAGGTTTTTGGAAAGCTCTAGCCATAGTTGCTATCAAGTGTTATAGAACCAAGAGCCCAAGAGCGGATGCGGGAGTCGGCGATAACCTAAAGTCCGATGCGGAGGTCTATGTATATAGGTGGTTTCTCTCAGTTCTCCTAAAAAGAAAGCTGAAAGATCAGGTTTTAGACTGATCTCAATATATCGGTTGCCTTGCCACTTTAAGCTCCAATAGCATATAACAACTACGCTGTAAGCGCAGCTCCATTCTTTAAAATAAGGCCTGATTTTAGTAAGATAAAAAGAACTATAGCTTTAAGTAGCCTGTTAGTTTAACCGCTTTTGTTTTTTTACCGTTTACGTAATTGTTATATTTCGTATTTATATTGCTTATAACGTATTTTTCTACGTTAATTATTTTTGTATAATTTATTTCCGTTATATTATTTTATACCCGGTTTTACGCTTAGTATATTGCCAGTACTCCGTTGTTATTTTCTGTCCGTTTTTATAGATAAGTATATATTTTGTTTTAAATACTGTAAAATCTACGAATTTGGAAAATTTGATATATTGTTTTGTTGATTTTATATAAACGCGCTGCTGTTAATGCGTTATTTAACCTTATATAAATGATTATTATATTATAAATTATTTAAAAGCTTGCATGCAATGTTAAAAATACGTCTAAGCCTTATTTTCCAGGCTGAACCAGTATATAAAAAGTTATTACATAATATAATTTCTATAATTGATATATTTTTCATATTTTCAAAATCGATAACTAATTGAATAGTTTTATAAAATTTTATATACTTTGTAAATTTTAATATTATATCATTATTTAACTATGGGCTCTACTTAATAAATTACCCTAATGCAAGATAAAAATAGGTCAAGCCTGGAAGATAACGCTAAGCCAATATACAGAAAATGATTTCACGATAAATTTCTACGATAGATACTATACCCAGTATCTTCGAACACGATAACTCTTCAAACGGTTATCACAGTTAGGATAGATTGCACACCTCAGTCCTGTGCCTCACTCCGATTTCGACTGATACGTGGTTGCTGACAAGCTTCGGCCCTGGTGTTATTACGATATATATAAAAGTTTTTCTTTAATAATAAGTAATAAAATAGAAAAAACTATTAAAAGAATTTAAAAAGTTAATGTATATTAATAAATATTGTTATATCTCAGTATATAATATAAATATATAACTTTTTTACAATAAAATATTTATTTATATTAAATTATATTATATATAAGTTACAAATATTTATTTACTATTAAACGTAAATTAATAGTATTTTTACGTAATAATAAAAATATATAACTTTAATATAGATATTTGTATTTTTAATTATAATATATTTTTAGAAGTATTTTTAATATATTCTGTAATATTTTATATTCGTTATATAAATCTTTTTATATAATTATTTAATAGGACACTAAAATTTACAAGTTATAACACTATATTAATCTTAATATATTATGTACTAAAAAGCTAAAGATATATACAGATTTATAAAATCGCTACGAATTAACTAGCATATTTAATATTAAGATAACAGCTTTTTAATAAACGTAAAATATAAATTAAAAATTTAAATTTTATGATAAATATACCGTACTATATAAACGAATCGCCGATATAAGCGAACTATTCGTTTTTTTGTACTTTGTAATAATTAATCTAAATAATTTAACTATAATATACTATATTAATTCAAATTAATCGTATTTTGGTCGTTAATCGTATTTACAGCTTTAAAATAAATATACGCGTTATATAAAAAATTGTCGCGGATGTTATAGTTTTATTTATTTTATAACTGTTTTGCAATTAAGTACTTTTTAATATATTTAAGTTAATATTACCTTTATTTCGAAAGTGCTAAAACCGACCGATAAGAAAACGATTACTAACCGAATTCCTAACCTATACATCTAAGGGTTTTTGTCCGGTTTTAATACGTGGAAGATATTCGCAATACACGTCGTATTGGAAGGTTGCAACGTACAATCGGGTTGCAAAAGTCTCGGTTTAGCCTCTATATCGCATGTTTTCCACTAGCACTTTTTAGGTTTGATTATAAATAACTGCACGGTTTCTTTTTGAATGCAAATATAACTTAGAATTTAAGATATTTAGTTATTGCCGAATATAGTTATGACTTTATAAGAGAAAAAATATTGGTTAATTGCATATTTTCTAAGCAATACCACTTACATTATCTAAAATTCGAAGATCGATTTCGAAATAATTTAAAGTACGATTATATCTTGATTTTTTCATAAAAGTTAAGAAAATCGCTTAATATAAAGCTATTAACGCGTTGTAACATATATAAAATAATAATAAATTGGCTATATATTTAACGTCTCACACCACCTTGCGGTATATACCATCTCGCGGTACACTTTTTAACACCTTATAATAACTAATCCAAATAACTCAACCATAACACATCCAATTAATTTAAATCAACCGTATTCTCTTTCGTTAACAGCATCTACAGTTTTTTAATAAATGTACGCATTATATCAAGGCTTGTCGCGGACGTTATATTGCCATTCCTTCCTTCCAACTTTTATGTGACCGATTATTTTTTTATGCGTTTACGTTAATATTACCCTTATTTCGTACGAATTAAAGCCGACCGATAAATAAAACCATTATTAACCGAATCCTTTACCTAGATACGCGATTGTTACTTATCCGGATGTAATACGTGGAAGATATTTGCAAAATATGTCGTGTTCGAATGGTATAAAGCTTTGTTGTAGGGTACGTGGCAAGGCTGTAAGGCAAGGCTGTAGGGCTTGTTATGGGGTACGTTCCAGGGCGTGTCGTAAGGCGTGTTGCGGTATCGCAGGATTTGTCGGAGTAATAATTCGGTTATACGTATTTGAAATTATTAAAATGAACGTTTCTAATAAAAAAGAACATTTACTTTATAAGATAAACAAGTTCTTTTAATCGGCAGGAAAGGTGGTGGTAGGTAATTGCTGTTGGTCGCTGTTAGAAGTAGCTGTCGCAAGACGCCTGGAAGGAAGAAATAGCAATAGGGCGTCCGTAATAAGCTTTGATATAATGCGTGCACTTATTGGAAAGTTGTAAATGCTGTTAGCGAAAGAGAATACGGTTAATTTGAATTAATTGGATATGTTGTGGTTGAGTTATTTGGATTAATTGTTGCGAGGTGCCAAAAAGTGTACCGCGAGGTGGTATGTACCGCGAGGTGGTGTGAGACGTTATTTAATTAACATCGTTTAAAATATAGATCGATTTTATCTAGGTTTTCAATATTAAAATAAAGCACTATAACGTATATTTAAAAATTAAATAAAATTTAAAAGATATTAACGTCTATATCGAAAATTTAAAAAGAACTACAAACATATATTATATATTATATTACGTAACTTATTTAGATTTTTAATTTTTCTCGGTCTTTGCTTTATATTTGATAAAATACTAAATTGTGTTAGCGCTATTGTTTTGAAAACTAGATAAACCATATTAAATATTTTATAAATATCCATAGTATTTTTATTTTTATATTATTAATATCGCTTATAGTTGTAAAAAGAGTTAAGGTAAAAATGTATAACTTTGTATAGAAAAACGGCATCTACCGAGACTTTTGCAACCCCACTGTACGTTGTAAGGCTGTAAGGCAAGGTTGTAGGACTTATTATGGGATACGTTTTAAGGCGCGTCGTGGGAGATATCGTAAGCCGTGTTGTAAGGCGTCGCATTATTGCAGGATTTGTCGGAATAATAATTCGATTTTACGCATTTAAAATTATTAAAACAAACGTTTCCAATAAAGCAAAATATATACTGTACGGGATAAATAAATCTTTTAACCGATAAAAACGGTGATAATAAGAAAAATGCTGTTAATAATTATTAAAAATAAGTATCGCAAAAAGCTGAAAAAAAGAAATAACAATATACGTTTACGATTAGCTGTATATAATGCGTATATTTGTTTTAAAGTTGTAAATACGGTTAGTGACAAAGAATACGATTAATTTGAATTAATTTAATATGTTATGGTTAAGTTACTTGGATTAGTTGTTACAAGATGCTAAAAAAATGAGCAGTTCGTTTGTATCGGCGGTTCGCTTATGTAGTATGTTATCTGTTTTGTTTTATATTTTAAATTGGGTTTTACTTTAAATTATATCTTAAACCCAATTTTTATCTAATATTAGTGTCTGGTAACAGCGTTTATAATACCTTTTTTTTATAATTATTTTTGTCAACTTTTTATCCGTTATTAAATATTGTAGATTTTGGCAAAAATCGCTTTTTATTATTAGTGTTATTTATTAAATAAGGTTTTAAGTTAATATATTTCATATTAACGCATTATACAAGCGAGAGTGTTGTATAAGTGAAATAGCTGGTTTTTGGCAGTTTGTAATAACACATTTAAATAGTATAATAATAACATATTAAATCGATTTAAATTAATTAGATTTTTATTGTTAAACGTATTTATAATTATTTTACAAGTACGCGTATAATGTTCCGGTTTGCCGTAAACGTTATATATCTGTTTTTCCATTTTAATCTTTTTGTAACGATTATTTTTAGCTGTTATTGGTTGTACCTTTTTACTACTTTTTTTCGGTTAAAAGTTTTCGTCTTTGTATAGCAAGTACTTTTTTTTTGGAAAACATTTGTTTTTAGGTTTTCGGCGTTTGTTGAAAAAAAAACAATTTTATATAATTTAACGTTTTTTTAAGAAAAACTTGTTGATACAAAAGTATTAAGTTATTTTTTGTTAAAAAATTAACTCATTTAATTCTTTTTGTTGACGGGTTTCCTTACTGGTTTTTTTTCAAATGGTTTTTTTTTGCAAATATCGTTTCCGTTTCTTTGTTTTTTGAATATTTCGAAGGGTTTTTGACGGCGGGGGAAAAATGGAATCTATGAAAATAAGCGGCGAAACAGTTGGCGTAAATATAATTTAAAAACTTTCCAAATTAAAAAACCGTTATTAAGATTAAATAAAATAAGTTTAACTTTAACAAAGCCGGATTGAATATTATTGAACATTATAGAGGTTTTAAATACGTTGTAAAAACCGGCGAAAAAATACTTTTTTACAATATAAGTATAATAATGTTGTATTAAATTTTCGATATAAAACATACAAGTACGTTGTATAACGGAAAGGTAAAATATATAGGAAGGTTAAAATTAATAAGAAAAATAAAAATATATATAAAACATAATAATATCGTTATTTACGTAATAATTTTCGTAATAATTAATAATAAAAAGACTTTTTTTTTGTATATATTCGAATATATTTATAGAAATATTAGATGTATTTTAAATGTAAATTGTTTATTATTTAGTTATTATAATTAATTCAGATTTTTGATTAATAAAAAAATAAGTTATTGTAATATTAATATTAAACGTAATTTCTTTTTAAAATAATTAATAATATATATAATTTTAATTTATTTTTAATTGTTTTGTTATATTTATTAAAATCTTTTACGTTTTTTCGGTATTTACAATTATTATACCGTATATTATTAAAACTTTTATTAAAATCCCATTTTATCGAAATTATAAATAACTTTTTACATATACCGTATTTTGTAATTATAACCTGAATTAATTTAAATTATTTACGATGTATTTCTGGATTTTTATATAATACTTTTTAATAATGGATTTTTCGATTTAAATACATTTTAATTCTTTTTTGCCATCGAATGAAATATAACATTTAATTAATTTTAATATATATTGTAACGTATTAGGTAAGTAATAAATTTAATATATTTTTAATATATTAATACCGTCTAAAAAACGCTTTAGTATTTTATTTAAAAATTTAATTAATATTCGAGTTTTTTTCAGTTAACGTTAATTTGCGTAAATTAAAAATAATATCGGTTCGGAACAATATACCGTTATACCGAATTTTTAATGTTAATTTCGAAATAATATATATAATACTTAATTTCGCGTAATTAAAATTCAGGCTATCTTTTTAAATTTAAACAGCCAGGTTTATGTTAATTCTTTTATAAAACGTTTATATTATAATTATTTAACAATAAATAACTAAAAGTTAGTAGCAAAAGATTTAAGAACTTAATTATCTAGCTTATATAGCTTTTTTTGCTTTTATGTTATGTTACTTTAAATATATATATCTAGAACGTACTATAAAAAAAATCGAATATATAAACGAACTACTTGTTTTTTAAAATATATCTATTATTTAATTTTAATTATTTAATTTTTAATAATTATAATATAAAACGACTTATACAAATATTTAAAATAGATTTATTCGTTTAAATTAAGGAAATAATCCAAAACTTAATTATAAAACCTTAAAATCTATTTGTAATATTTTATATTTTACTTTAAAAAATTGATTTAACAACAAGGCTTCCTAATCCGATACTATTTTTAATTTATACAAATTAACGCCGACCGAAAAGAAATCGATTTTTAACCAAATTCTTAACTTAAATACGTAAACATTTTTTATCCGGTTTCAATATATTAAAAATATAAAAACTTTATTAGTTACTTAATACGTTACAATACGTATAAAAGTAAATTAAACGTCGAGCCTTATCCGGCGGTAAAAAAAACTTGAAATGTATTTAAATTGAAAATTTAATTATTAAAAAGTATTATACGAAAATCCGGAAATACGTCGCAAATAATTCGAATTTATTCTAGATATAATTATAAAATACGGCATTAAAAAAGAATATTTATACTTTTAACGAAACGAAATTTTTTAATAAAAGTTTTAATAAAATGTGATATAATAATTATAAACGCCGAAAAAACCAAACAACTTAAATATATATAATAAAATAATTACAAATAATTTATAATTATATAAATTATTAATTTATGAAATTAAATTATATCGCTATTTATTAATTTAATAAAAAGGACTATCTTAATTTTTAATATTACGGTAGTTTATTATGTATTAATTAAAAATTAAAAATTAATTTTAATAATTAAATAGTAAATAAATTAAACTTAAAATAAATCTAATATTTCGATAAACATATTTAAACGTATACGAAAAAACGAAACGTTTTATTTTCGACGGCTACAAAAATTATTATTCGATAAAATTTGAAAAATATTATATAAATAACGATATTATTATATTTATATTACAAAAAAACAATTTTTTTCATTAGTTTTTACAACGTGTTTAAAAGCGCTACAATGTCCGATAATATTAAATCCGGTTTTGTTAAAATTATATTTGTTTTCTTCGATTTTAATAACGTTTTTTCCGATTTAGAAATTTCTTTAACTGTACTTACGCCGACCGTTTCGCTATTTACTTCCGACGGTTCCATTTTTTCCCCATCGTCGAAAACCCTCCGAAATATACAAAAAATAAAAAACAGCAACGATACTTGCAAAAAAGATTAAAAATTACCAAGGAAATTTGTCGATAAAAATGGTTAAATCGGTTAATCTTTTAACAAAAAATAACTTAATACTTTTGTATCTTCCGTTTCGCAGGTGTCTCATTCTAAGGCGACTCCAGACTGCCTAATCCCGCTCCTATCTACGTCGATTCTTATCGGAATTCTGGAAGCTCTTTGTTATTTTGTACAGCCGGGCAAACCACCGCTTATATACTTTCAACGTGCATTATTTTAACAACTGTACAGTCGGGGTGCAAAAGTCTCGGTTTAGTCTCCAAATCGCATGCTTTCTACAAGCACCTTTTACCTTTGATTATAAATATCTTCACGGTTTTTCTTTAGATTTAACGATAACTTAAATATTAAAATCTTTAATCACCTTTAAATATGATTATATTTTTATAAGTAAAAGTACCCTTTAATTGCATATTATGTAAGCAATATTAATCAAACGATGAAAAGTTTTACACTTTATTTTGAAATAATTTAAAATGAAATAATTTCATAAGTTTTGAACAAAATAAATTTTATAAAATTAGCTTTATATAAAGATGTTCACTCCTTTTAACATATTTAAAACGATAATCAACCGGCGATATATTTATGTAGTTATATAAGGTTAAATATTATGTCGATTTTGCCTAGTTTTTAAGTATTAAAAATAATCGCTTTAGCGTATATATACAAAATAAGCAAAATATGATAAATCTTACTTCTAACATCGTATTTCGAAAACAGGTTATAAACTTAAATTATATATTATATTACGTAAGTTATATAAGTTTTTAATTTTTCTTAATTTTTACCTTACGTTCGAAATATTACTGAATTAGGTTAGCGTAGTTTATTTAAAAACTAAATAAGCCAAAGTATATATTACGTAAATATTCATAAAAGTACAACTTTTATATTACTATTATCTTATAAAGTTATAAAGATATTTAAGCTGGAAATGTATGAGTTTGTATAGAAAAACGACATCTACCGAGACTTTTGCACCCCCACTGTACTTCGGAATTCTCAAATTCGTCGTTATTATCCCCTTTTAGTTTCGCTAGCATTACTTTCGTTAAAATAAAATTGTTTAATATAAGTTATTTAAAAAGTTAGTTATTTTTATTTTAATAATTTAAAAAATATCCGAAAATAAAAAAACGAACTCGACTTTTTATAAAAATTCTTCCAAATTAATAATAACATTAACAGCCTTAAATAATCCGGTATTTTTATCGTGATTAATTGCTATAAATATAGTAGTTTTTATATAAGCCTTTCCGTTACGGAAAACAGGTATCGTATATTAAAGATTACGTAATATATTATATTATATTAACTATTATTTTAATAAATAATAACTTAAGAAAATACTATAAAAACAATCGAAGTTAAAATTCCTAACTGTAAAACTAACAAGGGTTTGCAAAGTTTTTTATGTGCTTTTAAAGTTTATCTTCAAGGTTTATCGTATAAAGCTATTATTTATAAGGCTTTTAAAAACCCTGCTAAACCCTAGCGGGCATAAGGTTTACCAAGGCCGAAACTTATCGGCAACTACCAGTCGGAATCGGAATAAGGCACGGAATTAAAATGTGCAATTTATTCTAATTATAAAAACCGTTTAAAAAGTTATCGTGTTCGAAAATACTAGATATAATATTTATCGTGGAAATTTTATCGTGAAATTATTTTCTATATATTGGCTCAGCCTGGCAATTGAGGCTTGGATCTAACTTTTACCTTGCATCTTGTAATACTTTTATACGAAAAAGTTTTTTTTAAAAAACCTGTTAAATTACGTAAAATTAACTTTTTTTAATAAACGCTAAAAAATTAAAAATAAACCTTTTCAAAAAGGGAAAAAATTTATTATAAATAAAAAACAAGCTTTTCTGACCGAAAAAAGAGGAAAAAAAATCCCAGTTAATAACAATTAAAGGTAATTATCGTAAAAAGATTAAAATAAAAAACTAAAAATGTAACGTTTACGGTAAGCCCGGATATAATACACGTATTTATAAAAAAGCTGTAAATATATTTAACAAAAACGAATCCGATTAATTTAAATTAATTTAATATATTATAATTTATTTATTTAAATTTATTATTATAAAATATTAAAAAGTATCCAATTTGCTTATATGTCCGACTTGCTTATATGGTACGTTATATATATAGAACATTTATATAATATATATATAATTTTAATTATCTTATTTTCAAGTTGATTATCTAGTGTTTTCGTACGCGTATTACGTTGCATACCGTAACAACGGAACATATATTCTCCGATCAAAGGCTGGCCTTTTCTTAGGATGCTATCCCATGAAAGGTTACAAGGCATCAGATATATTTGGACGTGGTCTGTGCTGAACTAGGACTTTAGACCAACCGATACGTTCCGTTCATGCTGCGCTCAGCGGGACCCTTTCTTTCCACTTAAGGTAATAACACAGTTATCGAGAATTGTATTCTGCTGCCTTGTGGCCTTCCGTCGGATAGCACACCAGGCTAGCTGTCAGGTACTTGCTAATATGATGATGACATCCGTAATGCCTCCTATGTGCGCACTGTGAATAAACTTTGATGGGAAGCGACTCGCTCTGGCTCGCTGGCTGGCTGCATTAAGTTTTTCTGCCATTGGGCCCTCCATTTGTTGATTACTGACTGATATCTAGCGAGGTAGTAATCGCCAGACCTCGTACATATCTACTTGTACCAGTACATACCTACTTTACTACTAAATACGGCCGGCGGCTGGGGCCCCTTGGCTAGGCTGACGGGCTGGGATCCCCATGTGCCTGATACCTACCTTCTAGCACGGTTCCCTCCAATCCACCCATTCTTCCACCCACCCATCCACTCATTCTTCCTTCTCCCTTACTATTTTCGACAGTACAAACCACCTCAACCTCCCAAATCCCCCATTCCTTCTTCAACAGTGATAGATGATTGGGCCCGACTCGACTGACCACCTACCGACCACATCAAAGCGACGCAATACCTTCGTTTCATAGCCCACCCTGTTTACTTTGTCGCTCGCAATAGAGTGACTTGGAATAAAGGGAGGGACCTAGGGGTCGGACCGTCCTTGTTAAAGTGGCTTGCTCGAATCACGAGGAAGACTGAAACACAACATTCTATCCCTTCGACGCAATTTCGAGTATACGGAAGAAGGCATTGGCAGTTTTCCGGAGAAAAAGCCAAGGCCGGTCGGCATCTTCATCTCTAATCCCACCCATCAGGGTGACGGGCAACGACGTCGAACCCGAGATTTCTTTTCCTAGCTTTATTCATCTTGCTATTTGTCCTGCGCTAGGGCGTCCCTGTCCATATTCCTGCTCTGTGCACAAGTTGGAAATAACCATCTATTGCACCTTTGCTACTTGCTTCGAAACCATCTCCGGCCGTCGCATCCAACTATCGCACTATCCTTCTACTTCCATCACGTCCCTTTGTTCCTTATTCGTCATATTTCGCAATGGGTATGTCGTGTTCTCCCTGGCTCCTCGGGGGACATTTTCTCTGCCGCCTTCAAATTGCTCACTCCGTATCATACTTCGCCGCTGACAATTTAAGCTTTGCCCGTGACGACAATTGTGCCCTTTGCCTCGTTGCCATCCTGTGCGCTGCAATGTGGTCCTCTCTACGACGCCAACGGTGCCTGCGTGCCCCCGGCTGTCCCCCCAAACGATGCCTCTGTTTACAATACCTGCTTTTGTAACAATGCTGCGCTCCAGGGTCTCGGCCAGGGTACTTCGGAAGTTTGCGAAAATGCGTGCAACGAGCAAGGCGTATCCGGCATAC